>JAOUQU010250028.1:0-24108 GCA_028566735.1 Ammoglanis amapaensis
GAGGATTTTATTATTAAAATAAAGCACAAAAATCACTGAATTATTAGAATATGTAAAGATAAAGAGAACCGATTGTATCTGTATTAAGCATGAATGACGCTCGGTCAGAGATGCGGGTCACGTGGTGATGATGTAGTTGATGTACCGAAATTTTTAGCGAAATGGTTGGTTGTTAACCGATTTGGTCACTATCGGAAGCGTTCGCTAACAGAGGTTCCACTGTATTAAGAAAAAAGTAACATGAATCAAATAAGCAGTTAAAGAGAAAAAAAACTCTCCCATGACACTTCCAGATCTTCTTTTTTCCCCAATTATTAAAATCAGACTACAACAAACTTTTCTAAGCACGAATCGAATCGTTGCTGCGAAGTGAAGACATTTTAAATTAGGAGATAAAGCTGAACGGGTTTTGGTTAGACAATTAAAGTGAGTTTCGGCTAAACAGGCAATATATAAGAATAACTCAAGCTCTGGCAGTCCTATTACAAAAATACATAATCATTTTTGTAAAGTTTTACTCAGACCTCTATTCTTCAAAATTGTATTTTAGAAATGACCTTTTTAATACAATTGATTTTCTACACTTTCCTAAATCAGCAAAAAAAGATTCGATCTTGATTCGTCATTTACTGAAGCCAGTGTTCACAAGGCTGTGTAGTCCTGTCCAATGGGCAAAGCGGCAAAGTTCAGTTTTGAATTTTACAAGTACTTGTCACCTAAATTAGAACCTCTGATTCTGAGAATGTAAAACT
The DNA here is from genome assembly GCA_028566735.1 of Ammoglanis amapaensis. Lineage (NCBI taxonomy): Eukaryota > Metazoa > Chordata > Actinopteri > Siluriformes > Trichomycteridae > Ammoglanis > Ammoglanis amapaensis. The sequence goes on from JAOUQU010250028.1 coordinate 753, forward strand.
CCTGTAGAAATCTCCAAAACTCTTAATGTGAGCCTGATGTTCTAATGTGTGCCTCATACTTAAGAAACCCAGACCCCCATCAGACCCAGACATTTACAGATCAATTTCCTTCTTAAATAATGACCAAAATATTTACTTTAAATTCTTGTTTTAGACTGGTTGATCAGGATGTACTATTCAGGAGATATGTTTAAACAGGTTGCATGTTATATGTGCTTTTCGCATGATGGTGACTATTGTTGCCTCCTGTTGTTGTTGCTCTTTATGGCCAAAAGGTCTTGATCAGATTGAGTGGCCATATATGTATGAAATGTTAAGTAGATTCAGGTTGGAGGAGTTTTTCTTTAAATATATTAAGCTGCTATAACTCCAACATCTGCAGTAGTGATCAATGGAGCTTCATAGAGTGGTGAGACTCCGGGATTGCTCATATCTGCTGCTATTTGTTTAGCTACAGGAAAACGAAGTCAGACTCATTCAGATTCAGGTTTAGATCTGGAATCTGATATGTCTGTATGTGGACGTCCTGTTGTAGTCCACTTTTGCTCACTTATATTGAAATATGAAGCTTTATAAACTTTGCTGACTTTGTTGGATTACTGCCTTTAAAATAGAGATGGATTATTTCACTTACCTTGGACTTAAGAAATCTATGAATCTTGAACTATTATATGAGATGAACTTATGAGAATTACACAAGTTTAAAAAGTCTATAGAAAATGGAAGCAATTGCGTCTATCCATGATTGGACACATCAGTACCATTAAAATCGTGGTACTCCCAAAACTTTATTATCAGAAACTTGAATATTATATAATCCACCATGTTTAGTGTATCATCCTATCCTGCACATTCATGCTTTTCTCCGTCACAGATGGATGAGGTCTTTAGTATTTGGGTTAATAAGGGTCTCTGTGTAGTAACAAATTTGTACATTGATAAAGTCTTTGCCTCGTTCACTTAATTAAGAGTCCAATTCAATCTTTGAAATACACACTTTTATCACACACTATTAGACAATTTCCACACACTATTAGTTATTTTTTAAAATCTACCCCTCCCTTACTCTTCTTTTACAAAAACTTTTTGCTGGTCACATGGTGTTTAATTTTATTACACTACTGTCTTCAACCCTACACTACTAAGCAGACAGAAGATTGGATTAATAAATCTAAGTTCTAATTTGAGCAAGACTGGCATGAAAGCTTATCCAGAATCTTACTTTGCTCTATTAATTATTAGTACATGTTAATCAGTTCAAAGTCCTCCACATGACGTGTTTCTTTAAGGACAGATTAAATCACATACCATCAATAAACCATCTATTTCTTCAATCTATGACAAATGAAAGATTTCAGAAACTCTTACTCTCACTCTGGCTTGCCTGTTTTGGTTTTGCCCCATGCTGCATGATTTCTGGACGACCATACTTCTCTTGTTGTTTAATGTGTAGGCTTATCCAAATTACCTTAGCACTTTTTGGATAGAGACTCAATAATCTCAGTAGTAGAGAAACATTTCTTGATGACATGTATTGTGGCCGCTAAAAAGACTCTCCCCTGTATTAGAATAGGGTTTTCTGAGATGTTAGGGATTGCTCAGATTTAATATTTTGATGTGTTTTAGTGTTGCTACAATTATAGAGCTGAGAGATTATAGGGATTTTTTAAAGGAAAATGTCTTAGTGCTTTGTTTGTTATTTATTTCCATTTCAGTAATTAATAATATCATCATCTAGTTTGGTTCAAAATAATATATGAAGCGTGGCATTTACATGGACCCCTGGTGGTGCATTGTCTCAATGCACTGAGATTCTGAGCTCTTGATTCTTGAATCTCAGCTCTGCTACCAGGCATTGCTCTTATTCGCATAAAAAAATGGCCACCGAGTCTGCTGGATAAAGACTGGACTAGTAAAGTGGGTGGGGTCCTCGACTGCTTTGTAAAGGATGAATTAAACGTCTGCATCAACAATGCAGTCGCCTCAACCACATTGTTTTTTTATTTTATAGTTCAAAGTAATGAGGGTTCTGTCACTTATCTGTTTACCTTCCAGTTTTAACGTCAAGTGAGAAAGTTCATTGTAGATTTTAGCTGATACAGAACAACGAATGATTTTAAATAAACATTGTAAACAGTTAAGCACCACCATATGTAGAGAGCGAATATTTTATTGACAATCGTGTGCACTATATTGTTTTGATAGCTACGGTGCTCCCTCTTGTGGTCTGCATCGATACTCCTTGCAAACAGCATCGTTTTGATGCAAAGTCTCCATCGCTGGCAGGGCACATTGGCACAATCAAACAGAAATGTTTGAACTAATAACTAATGACAGAAAAGGATGACAGAAAATGTTGTGTGCAGTTGGTCAAGTAAACGACACAAGCGTTTGAAAGGGGGTGTAGTGCTATCCTCCTAAAACCCAATTAGATCTTCCCAACAGCGAAAGACTAATTGGTTACGTTAAAGAGGTCGAAAAGAGGGAGGAAATGGATGAATAAATTGAAAAAAAAAAGTCCTAAATGGGGTCTGCATGATAGGAAGAGTGTATATGATTGATCCACGGACTCAGTATCTTGGACAGGATATTGGAGGTCTACCAAGAGAATGCGACAATTTGCAGCTAACACGGGGGAGAAAATCAAGATAAAAATCAATAAAAAATAACAAGTGTGCCTCTTTTTTGCCTTGAGGGAAATCTTAAGCAGAATAATATAAAACAGGAAATCGGAACCAAAATAATAAACCAAGAGAGCAACACAAATAACTCCTCATTGGGTAATTTCTTCTTTTGTTTTCCAGTTTTGTTATGTTAATCAAGTTTTGACAGGGTGAAAAAGGAGTGGAAGAAAAATACCCGTAAGCAAGCAGTGACACTTGTCTCTCACATCAATTTTGAGAAGCATGAAAATGGAAAAACAAACATCTCGTCAACGCTGTAATGGAACCAACATGACAAGTGTAACCATGCTTGCTTAAGGCTTGTCTGACCCCTACAGTTTAACTGTGTAATTGCACCGCTACCTAACAACCGAGTGGCCGTCAGCAAACCAGACACAACTATAAATATCCATTAGAATCGCTTACAGCAAGGACTCTTGGATCAGGCGGCACACTTCACTGCTCTCAAATGAGCTTGTGCTTTCTGCCGCCCCTGAATCAGATGACTTAGACTTGAGTTTTCATCACTAAAATTATCATTAATATAATATATCAATTTTTTTTTACAGTGCATAAATAGCTTTATTAAAGCTTTATACTTGGTGCAAAGGCACACATGTACATTATCTTTTAAAAAAATAGAAGTGATTGGTAGAAAACGCAAGTAAAAATTGAACTATGCTTATTTTATACTTTAATAGAAGTATAAAAGTACATCACCATAAATGTAATTTAAATAAAAAGTAATAAAAAAACATTTTTGATTCAGTTGTTTTTTTAAAGATAAAGCTACTCAAACATTAGACTTGCTTTGTTTTTGTTTTTTTAAGTCTAATATTTTTACTTTTATCAATATGTTAAATATCTGCAACATCTGTATCCATTAAGAAACATTGCTTGATCCAGCATGATATTACAGAAACTCAAACTTGGTGGTAGTGGAATGTGCATCATTTAGCATCATTTTTCAGCAACATTTAGCCAATAGATTAATTTTGATTCGTTTCGACCAGAGGTACACAACATACTGCCCGGGGGCCAGACGCGGCCCGGCAGAACTCTTAATCCGGCCCGCTGAATAAGAGTGCTGATGTATTTTTAATAAATGATGCTGTGAATACCGTTTCACCCGCGGGCGGTCGCCAAACGGATTGTTGTCCGCATTATTAATTTGACATGGTTTTTAAGGCGGATGAAACAAATGATGCTGTCACTGTATATTTTCATAAAATTGTGACTGAAACTAGAAAAAACATACGCTGGAGTGCTCTAACATTTTATTTATCAGAGAAGAAAATCCAAAGTGAAAGTTTTCTTTTACTATTTCTTATTAGACAAATGAGAAAAAAATATTTTAATAATTTAAACAATCAAGCAGCTAAATTGTTGTGCTTTTATTTTTAGGAAATTACAAAACTATTCTTAAAAATATAGGATTCATTTTTTGTATGAAAAGTGTGAGTGCTTCCTGCTGTTTAAAAAAATGTCGATATGATTCGATTTCTCAAGTAAGTCGATCTGTAACGATTCTGCTGAATCGTTATGTCTGTACTAATTAACACTTGGGGATCGATATTACCAGCTGTGGCATCCTGCACCCTAAATGTGTATATTAAAAACCTTTCTGTGCTTTTTCCTGCTTTTAGTTGGATCAATTTGTCCCCACAGTCCACACATCAGTCGACTTTCTTTGCTGCACTCAGACCCGGCTGCCTTTAATCACTTCTCTTTCCTTTTTCTCCAGCCTTACCTCCAGATTTCTCCAGGAACCAACTGCGAGCACTGTTGAAAGCTAAAGCTGGCAGCACAGTGTCTATGGAGTGCAAGCCCCAGGCTTATCCCACTGCCATCAGCACCTGGAGGAAAAGCAATGAACTGTTACAAAGCAATGAGAGGTGAGAATATTACTTTTTTCTCTTCCCTTATTCCCTTGTGGGACTTTTCTTCTTTTCTTATTTCTTGTTGTGTATTGTCATTCTATCTACTCTCTCTCAGCAACACTCACTCCATCATATCTGTAGCGAACGCTGCTCTTCCTCACTGCTTTCATTGTCACTCCGGTCCTTGGCGCTTTCTCACTGTTGCCTAGTGCTGGGAGCTCGCTGCATTCTAACAGCTATCAAAATGTGGCAGCGCAGGCGCAATTGTGGTGGCCGACTGACCACAATACTCATAAATTATACAAGAGTCCATCAGCTTTGCCTTGTGAATAACAAAGTGTGTGTGTGTATCTTGGGGGGGAGGTATGTACACATTTGGTCTCAAATGTGTTTAGCTTTTTTTAGCTAATAAAGTTGGATTAAGATGTTTATGTTATTCTTTCATGGAAATTCTGAGCAACTAAGCAATTTGCATTGTGGCGTAGTGTGTTTGCCTCGAGAGCACTCAGCAATTCATCTCCAGTCCAATTTAACTCCAGACACGTGAAAAACACTTCATCGAACAAAAGGATCGCGTTCCTTAATATATTTAATCCTTCTCATGTTGTAAGCACCGCTTTATTTTGGTCTGGTCAGACTGGGTCCGATTTTCCCATAATCACTGAGGGCAATAACATACCTCTGTTTTTTTATTCACTTATTTTATTTAAACAAAGCTAGTCGTATGAATAAAATGAAGTTGGCTAGCGTAATTTACTTGGGGACGATATGCGCAGTGATTCAGTATTCACTTTAAACAGCAGAGGGCGCCGGTGTTATTTACGTGTCTTGGTTGACACCAATAAACAATTTTATGCGTTGGCATTTTCCAGCCAGATTTATTAATAGTCTTTTTTGTTATTCGCTTATTTATTTAATGTTGGCATGCCCAGATTGAGCAGCAGGATTTTTCTTTAGCACACCCTCACTGAGATTCTTAACTCCCCTTTTCCCAAGTGCATGTAAATAAAAAGGTCACGTCAGGAAGAGCGTTCAGCTTCAACTTATAGGAAGCAGCCAAAAGGATTCATCATCATTTTCATAATGTTGGATTCTTTTGAAAATTGTATTGCTTATACATTAAGGCAACATTTCTGCAGCTTAGTTTGTACCTACTTCAGAAATGAAAGAATTTTTATTATATAGACACATAATTAATAGTTACAAACATGGTATTTATAGTTCTTAAATATTTAAAGCTTTTGCAACAGTGTTTGAAATGAGCCTTTCTGAGGTTCTAGATCTCGGGAATGTTTAAAGGATTTTTAATGTTTGAATGCTTTAAAATGCTTTCTGATGTGAAGCACTATGAATTGCTACTGTGTATAAAAAGTGCTATACAAAGGATTTGTCGGGATTTGTATTCATCAATATTTGTTTTTGTTTAAAAAAAAAAAGAGTGTAAAGTGTATTGTTGCGTCCCTATAATTTAGCCTCGTGCCACCCAGGTACCAAAACATCAACATGTTTTAGCTGTAGAGTCGATTGACATTATTATAACATTTGCTTACTTTCAGTGGATGTAGCACATAACTTAAAACAAGTAATAACAATTACTTGCAATAATAATAACTTTAAATAAACATGAAATGAGTCCATTTGAATTCGTGACCTGGTTTGGTGGGTAAATAAGGTGTAGAAGGCTCTCAGAACTTGAACATAAATATATCCTTGCAGAGCATGTTCAACCAAACATGCTGATTGCAGTGCAAGTCAGTGTGGCTAACATGGCCAACATTGGTTAAAAGAGCATGACCGAGTCTTCCAAATACTACCCTGATCTCTTAATTCCTCAGGTCTGAATCAGATTGGGCATTTGTGTGGACTATGGTCATCATGTTCACTCTATGGGTCCTCCCTACACACACAATTCATCAGCTGTCGGATGCACTACAGTCGGCATGGCTCCGGATATCTGTCCATTCTGCACACAGACGTTAATAATTTGTTTTATCAGCAGGAGCACAATCCTGGTCAGGACAGCAAAACCGTTTCACGTCTCTATGTTGTACTGCCGTAGTAGAATTCGCTGTCACCCGTAAACCCCGACTGTACAGATATTTCGAAAGTTACAGAGTCAGCAGTGGGTTCGTGTGTAAGGGTGGAGTTATAGTCCTGAAGGCTTCATGAGTAATAGCATGTAGATGCACTTGAAAATGCTGTGCTCTATCACAAGCTTCAGCCTCTAGCGTTCTAGGGATTTTTTTTTACCGATAGTCATAAACATGTCTCCAAGACGGAGCAGCCAGCTACATGAACCGCTCCATCGAGAAGAGATTCACGACCAGCTCCAGTAAAACACACCCATACTGCTCTTTTTTTATAGCCCAAAATGCAAAGATGATTTTTTTCAGTGATCAAACGCACCATTATGTGTAGATTTGATCTTGGATGACGCTTCTGTTTTGCAGAATAAGTCTTCTCCCTGATGGAACGCTACGAATTGTAAATGTGACCAAGACAGATGCGGGTAGCTACACGTGCTTGGCTCGAAACCAGTTTGGGATGGCAAGTACTAGCGGAAAACTGCTGGTCACAGGTGAGCACATTTTATTTTCGGGTGGACACGCTGCTAGGGAGCTTATACACCTCCTCTGGAACCTGAGCGGCTTTCAAACTATGCTGTTTTAAAGTAATCAGGCAACGTTTGCCCTGAGGAAAGTCACAAAGCTGTGTGAATTATGCATCAACATAGCTGCTTGACCTCTACACACCCGCTGGCTGCCAAAACAATAAATAGATTCAGACAAATTGTTGCCTGTGAAGAGAAATTGCCAAAGTGTTGTGGGCGTTGCAAGGTCTTGGGTTTATCAAGAACCTTTCTTGGCTTTAATGTGTTTGGAGAGGAAAATTCTGCCGGCTTTTCCAGCTTTCCATGCAATACCGGTATTTTGTGAAGCTTTACAGCAATATGCCGCTACGCCTGCCAAATTCAGTTTATCAGCTCTACTCAACAGGGATGCGATGCGGTTGCTTTTTGTGTGTGTGCGCTGGTGTAATTACTTGTTTCACGCTTCACTTATGGCCTTGCAATTACCCAGGATTGCGATTCAGGTTTATTCCTGTCTGTAGTGTGTACACACAGTGATCGTGATACTGTAGCATAAAAATGAAATTAAAATAAATGACACTTTGGAGTGTGTGCAGTTCGTGTGTTTTTTTTTTTTTTTTTGGCAGAATGATTAACTGTATAAGTGAAGATTAGCCTTTGTTTATGCCAAATTGTTTATCCTCATTTTCTTTTCAAAGCACGTGACACGTGGTGTTTTAACCAGTTATGTGCATGGATGATGACTTGAGATTTATACAACCTAAAATTTTATTTTAACCCCAAATTTTCTTTTTAATGTGTGCAAAGTACATTTACATATACAAAATGTAGTGTCTCCAATTAACCTGACTGTATATTCCTCTTGGTCTGTGGGAGAAAGCCCCTGTTAAGATGGAGAGAACGTGCAAACTCCACCCAGAAAGAACCCAGATACACCACCTGGGGATGGAAATCAAGACCTTCTTGCTGTGATGCAACAGTGCTACTCTCTTAGCAACCGTCCTGGACATATTACAATCAGAGAATATGAATTTTCACTTTCCAGGGATGGACACCGTGATTCTCCACTTTCTACTGTCTTTCTTCTTTAGCTTTCAAACGCCACTGTGGCCCCAGTTGAACTATGGGATATATCCGGTTTCCTCACAGCAAGAAAGTACTGGGTTTGATACCCAGGTTCCTCCTACAGTCCAAAACATGTCAATTAGGGAGGTTAATTAGAGACACTAATTTGTTCTTTAGGTATTTAGCCACTCAAATACATGACACATAGATAAATATGGACAGATGTATCACAAAGCGCATAGCATAACTTCATCATCTTTGCTACGGCGACCCCTAATGGCAGTTACTGAAAACTGGCCACTCATGCAGTAGGTCACTTTTTATGTAGTGTTTACAGAACACTGTATATTTGGACACACTACTCACTCTCACTCTCTTTCATGTACTGATCAGAATGAAAGTACGCCAGTTCAGACAGCTTCGGATAAATGAAAAACACGTACTTGATAAAGATAAACCGAGTCATGCGCCGCTTCAAATTAGAAGCGTGACGTCGTGAGAAGAATTGTTGACTAGTATGCTATGAAATGTGAAATGCAGGTTTGCATTTTAGCTCTCAGTCCTACATTTGTATGGCTTTATAGCTCATTTAGATGATTTAATGCACTGTTTGATTGGTGCAGCAGAGTTTCACAAGCCTATGTCCTTTTACTTTTTTTATTTATCAAAATCACAGCTGTTCCTAGAGCGTTCTTTTTCTACACTAAATTATATTTTATTCAAATATACACGTGAACAAAATGTTAATACTGCCAGTCAGTATCGTGCTTAGCACAACCAGCACAATGCGTGTTGAATGCTCTTTGTGTAAAAGCCGTAACTTCCAAACCATTATCATGTACAAGCAACCTTTAGCACTGTGCTAAAAGGGTTCTGCTATTTCAGACGGAACACAAACAGGCATTACAATTAAATATACAATGTTACGCACAGCCACACATAAACATTGTTTATATATCATGATTACTCTACTACTAACATTTAAATCAATATTTACAGCATGCTTGTTTTCTTGCTTTTATGGATCGTGGTTCAATAAGAACTTAGTATATTAACTCGGTTAATATTTTTTTGTGATGTTTAACAGATCCCACAAGAATCACACAAGGCCCTGTGGATATGGAGATCATAGTAGGTGAAAGCATTGTGCTGCCTTGCCAGATCGCTTGTGACTTGTCTTTGGATGCATCTTTCTCCTGGGCCTTTAATGGTCAGCTTCTTAACAAACTTGATCAGCACTATGAGCATGTTGGTGGGGTAAGTCTGAGCATTCGACTGGATTATTGATTTTTGGGATGAACGATCATTCATATTATACAGGATATTACACATTTCCTTTGCCCAGGATGCTTTCTAACTATGTCTGAAATCATCAGCAAGACACTTTATTAGCTTGAATGCGTACGTCTTTATTGACTTAAATTGGTGTTTCCCGGTGGTGATTTTACAGGGTGTGGCAACAGCTTTTTAAAATCCATCTATCTGTTATCTAGTTTTACCAGCGCTTAATTCTATTTGGGGTGTCACAGTGGGACAGTGGGTCTCGGTGTACAGAGACATACAAACACACACACACACACACATTTCAGTATCTAGTTTACCTGACCGCATATCTTTAGACTGAGAGAGGAAACCAGAGTACCCGGAGAAAACCCACGCAGATAGCGAGAACATGCAAACTTTGCACTGAAAGCCATGGATTGTTTTACCCAGGAATCAAACCTGGAACTTGGTGTGAGGTGACAGTGCTAAACACTAAGCCACTATGCCTAAAATATTTAAAAATATTAAAATTGTATATAATTTATAAATCAATGTGTAGTAATTTGACAGTAAAGTACTTTATTCTATGATATGGAGCACAGTGTTTATAGTGTTGCCATATTGGGCAATATTTAAGGAATACTCATTTAAAATTGTAAATACCACTCTTTACTTTTTAATATATACATTTTATTAATGTTTAAAGCACCATCCGCTTATCATGTTTTGATTGGGGTACTTTTTAAAGTAGTTCGTAAAGTTAGATCAAACTATCCACTATCACAGATATTTACAAATTCTATTTTTTTTTGTCATTACACATATACATATAAAACGAAATGTTTCTCTTCGCATATCCCAACATGTCTGGAAGTTGGGGTCAGAGCGCAGGGTCAGCCAATGTACGGCGCCCCTGGAGCAGACAGGGTTAAGGGTTTTTACAGGATGTGGCACCTCTTAACTAACTATTCATTGTGTTACTGTTTAATGTGTATTAATGGTGAATTGTTGAAGGGTTGTATTTTTGAAAATCTAATTTAACAGTGTTTTTGTTGTCTATTGCCAAAGTAGATAAATAAAAATAAATTGCTACTGTTAAGAAAGAAGAATTTCTAACAGATGTTTCATGGCATTGTTGGTAATTCAATTAGTCTTAAATCTAATCAGCCCTTCAAATCAGTTTAAGTCTTATTTCCCTAATAATGGATCATAGAAACTGGAATTGGATTGTGTGGATATTGATGTATTGAGGAAGTGATTGTTGTTATCAATCATGGAAGAGGGTTTTCCTTTATTAGCTCGGTTGCATATCTGATTAGCAAATTAGATCATATTCAATGGGACAAATCAGTCAGCCTTTAGAGAGATGTTTCCCAAAAGCCTTACATATGCACACATTACTGCTTTGTAAGGTGTAACAAGAAATTTTATTTGTAATGACTTTCCATTTTTCAAAAACTCTATAACATCTTTGGGATTATAAATCTGTTTCTTGTAAGTTCACAGCTTAGTTTTTTACTCTAATAATGAAATTGTTGGGAAGTCATGGCCTGGTGTTTAGAGAGGCACTGGGCTTGTGATTGGAAGGTTGCTGGTTTGATTCTGAGATGCCATAAAGTAACCATCTAACCCTTAACTGCTCCTGGGCACATGTGCTCACTGCTGAAATGTGTTTTTCACTGCACTTTCGTTTAAACCAGTTAATAAATAGATGTTTACAATTTACATAGCAGATAGTTTTATACAAAGTGACTTACAGTCTTGCAGCACTACATGATGAGCATTTTAGAGTTTAGTGTCTAACAGGTACGACCCTGTGTTAGGTACAATACTATGAGTTTGCAGCAGACAGACCACCAGGCTGATACTTTAATCCCAATGAAATGAAGGTCTTTGTAGCAACTTAATGAATAAGAAGTCACAAATAATAGTATACACTATAAATATTTACATTGTATTAGCATAACTAGTTATATAATTCAGGGTGATTGAATAGATACATAAAGCTGATTGACTGTTCATGCCAGGTACTCAGTTCACTAGCCAGTTGTTAGTGTACTAGCATTCCAGCTCATAATGCTTACTGCATCCAGGATCTCGCCTCAACAATGTTTTTGGTGTTTAAACATGTATATAGGTATATACGTAGGTGTGTGGAATATGTAACAAGGGTAGGATAAATAAGCATAAGCTTTAGCCTATACTATTTCAGGTTAATGGATGATCTGTACTTGTTTTAATGAGGATATTTTATTCAGTAAGTAATTACTTCCAATTGGATTGTGTGTAGTTTGTAAGTATAATGTTGGTTTGCAAAAAACGACAAATGTTAATACCAATACTAAAACGTGCAATACATAGTATATAAAATAATTAGAAGCTGAGTGATTTACTATTTAAACCTTCGTCCTGCCATTTCATATAATTGGGTAACCCTACAAGCTGGGCAGGAGTCCAAGTGATTATGAAAACTCTTGGTTTCATTCCACAGGTGGGCTTCCCTACTTTTTTGTGTCCATGCCAGCCTGACACAGACTTATCTCCCTGATTTACAAGGTTAAAGCATGTGGCCACTTGCCCAGACTGTACCAACTACTCAAGCCGGAAAGAAAGCACATTTTATAAATAACATCTGCACCAATATATGAAAATCTGGCTTCACAAGAGGGTCAGTATTACTCTGACAGATCAAGTGAGCATATAAGAAGGTTTTCTAAGCACCATTTAGATGATGCTTAATGAGGTGCAGAGACTGTCAATTAGTTAACAAACCTTGTCATTTATCTACACATTCATGTACACTACAGGCTCATAGTGACCTCGCAGGGGGCGCGATACTGTAATTAGCACCACTTGTCAGGGTATACTGCAGGAGGGACAGTTGCAGCTACATTCAATTATTTCAGTTACTCATACATTACAACAAGTACATTTGTATGATCTAAATAATTAGTGTTTTAATGTACAATGAATTCAGTTTATTCTGTTTGTAGTTTCTATCACAGTAGAGTAAAACAACACTGCTCATTTTGGTCAAACACAAACCCATAAATTGTGAAACTACAAGTACTGATAATTGGAATCTTATCTCTCTTAAATAAAATAATCATCAGGAGTTAGTCAGTCTCCAGCCAATAGATCTCATTCACACTGAGCGCATGTTATAAATAGATAAAAGCAGCAGATTCTCTTTATAACATGCACTCAGGTGTTGCTTGTGCCAAGAGTCGACAGGTCATGACTGAAGTGCTCTTGAACAAGGCACCAAATCCCTAGCGTGTGTTCACTTCTGCCCCCTAGTGTCTTTGTAAATAAGCCTTTCACTACACGGCTTGGGTTAAATACAAAGGAATAATTCCTGTTTGTGTAAAAGCACTATGGTAAAAAAAACGTACTCTAAATTCTTAAAATAAATAAAGTAGCTTGTTATATTATTATGAATATAATAAATAGAATTAAATACAATAATACACACTATACATTATACAGTATAGAATATAACACAGTATAACAAATACAGTGGAACCCAGGTTAACTACCACAATCCATTCCGAAAGGTCGGTCTATATCCGAAATGTTCGCTATCCGAAACACATTTCTCCATAAGAAATAAAGGAAATAGAAATAATTGGTTCCCAGCCCCGGTTACTCGCTAATAAATCAAAATGACACGATATACAGGAATGTTTTTAAAATGAGAACAGTTATAATACAGTACACATGGAGTTAAATAAACAAGATAAAATGTACCGTTTTGACGTGTGACGTTGTGAGTGGATGGAGGGGGGTGGGAGGTAGAGATCCCCCTCCATGAGAATGTCTGGTATTGTATAATCGGGGGTAATTTTCCTTCTCGGATGCTTTCAGATTGAAAACACTTGTCCAGTATCTGTTGTCCACTTCGACCTGCCGTAGTTCAGCCGTGATATCTGACAGTTCTATTGTTGTCGCTGTATTTTCACTTCACTGCTACTATTGTTCTGAATCTTCTTTAGAACCATGATCGATGGTGATATTATTCAAATAAAGCATAAAAATCACTGAATTATTAGAATATGTAAAGATAAAGAGAACCGATTGTAACTGTATTAAGTGTGAATGACGCTCGTTCTGAGATGTTGGTCACGTGTTGATGACGTTGTTGATGTAGTGACGTTTGCTATCCGAAATTTTGATTGTTATCCGGAGTACATTTTTAGCTAAATGGTTGGTTGTTTTTCGAATTCGATGCTATCGGAGGCGTTTGTTAACCGAGGTTCCACTGTATCAATTTAAACGTCTTCAATATGTAAGAAACACTTGCATCATTGACCTGCTCGAATGAGGCACCTAGTTTGGCGTATTGGGATAGTCCTCTTAGACTCCCATCCAGTTAGTAGCATTGCTGAGATACAAACCAGACACTGGTAACCAGCTCATTCGGTGACATAAATTGGCATAGCATGACAACCTCGTTTTTACCTCGTCTTTATTAAATAACATAGTGAAAAACTCATTTTAATCCTTCAAATCCATTTGGCATTAAATGCTTGCATCTGATAAATAAGGTTGCCAGTTAAGCCCGAAAGGACGCCAAATAGAGGTTTGAAGGACGCCTCTGAGGCATCACAGACCCAGCCATTTTCATGTCAATGTCAATTCATGACGCACTTGGTCGAAATTTTATGAGAACATGGTGAGAACATGCAAACTCCACACAGAACGACAGCGATGCCTACTGGACAAGAGATCAGAAGCTTGCCGATTCAAGACCCCAATATCACCAAGTTGCCACTGTTGATCCCCTGAGCAAAGCCCTTAACCCTCAATTGCTCAAAATGGTGTTCCGTTGTAGCTTTAAATTGATTTGGATAAAGGCGTCTGCTAAATGCTAAAAATGTAATTCAATGTACTCAGGATATTTCCACTACGAGGTGACTGCTTGCCGTGTCATTAAAATGCCAACACCACTATTCAACACAGAAACCCAACCCGAGACATCCACCGAATATAAAAAAAAAGTGGGTATATATAATAAAGAATAAATGGAAAAAGAGTTTAGTACAAGACAACTTCCATATTCAAGTCTTTTTCCACTTTGGAAGAATTCCTAATGCCTGGGACACACAATCCTGCACTGTGGTGGATTAGTTTCCTGTTTCCCTGATCGAACAGCCACCCAGAGGTCTTTTCTCGTGGCTCCGGACGTGTATCCAGATGCCGTCTCCCTATCCAAGAACAATGAAGGTGCTGGCAGTGTGCGCCGCCATGTTCACACCGGTCTCATAAAAAGTGTGTAAGCGATAAAGTGCTGACAGAGACGTGGGTGTCGGCCGTGATCACACCAGACAGAGTAAGTAAATGGGCTTCTGCTTGGCCTGCTTGGGAATCTGTGCTGCAGGATTCTGGGAAAGCGTTGAGCTAGTTAATGATGCATCCGTTTGAACTGAAGGTAAAATGATCGAAACGATTTGCTAAGGGTTTGACCTCACACCGGTGGAGAGTTAAATTTGGCAGTATCATGAGGATAAGAGACGTGTGTGTAATGCGACCAACAGAAAGAATGTAAACACCCCCCTACCGAGTTTTTCATTCCGCACATCCAGATGTGTCATGCTGTTTCGAATTATGAAATTACATGTTGACATTTGCTCTTCAATTTAAAATACAATTCGCTATAACAAAGCCGGGATATGTAAAGTTGTGGATGTTGGGGGTTGGGGAGGGGAGGGTTCTGGAACCTAGCCCAGTTTTTCAATGGCTGCTTTGCACACAGAAACACCCTGGATATACCATTTTTAGAGGCAGCCGTGGTCTGGTGGTTAGAGAAAATGCTGGCAAAAATCAGATAGTTGTCTGTTCGATTCCGGTAGTCAACAGGTCATAACCAACTTTTACATTACATTTAGCAGACGCCTACATCCACCACTACATGCATGGCCCTTACAGTACACAGTCTGAGCATTTGAGCGTTCTAGAGCCTTGCGTTCAAGGGCCCATGTGGTGACATTCGAAGCGGTGTAGATAGATAGCTAGATAGATAGATAGGTACTTTATTAATCCCGAAGGAAATTGAGGATCGTGTATTTCGATTTACTAGTACTGTACCTTAACCTAAAGGTGACTTCTAGTTCTTAGATAGTGCACCTGATCCCTAACTGCTCTTTAGGTGTCGTGGCTTGAGCTGCCCACTGCGCCAGGAGCGTGTGCTCACTGCTTCCCCCTAGTGTGTTTTCATTGGTGTTAATATATGTTTCAGTGCACAGAGTAATGTAAAAAGAACAGTGGTGAAATGAGTATTTTAAACAATTTTAAATGTTCACCTACCTATAGGGCATTTCAGTGTCGCTTATTAACTTGAATGCATGTTTTTGGACTGTGGGAGGAAAACTAAGCTTCCGGAAAAAGCCCACCGCCATAGAGACAGACGAACTCTGAACCCCTAAACTGTCAGTCAGACTCATGATCTTCTCGCTTTGAGAGGACACACATTTTTATTTAAAGTTATTTACAGCCTAAGCAGTTGAGGGTTAAGAGCCCCACTTAAGGGCCCAACAGCATCAGCTTGCTCTGTAGGGACTTGAAACAGGACTTTACTTCTAATTAATTCTAGTGCTTTAATGGTTAGGCTGCAACTTCTTTATTAAATAAAAAGAATCATTGTGTTTGTAAGTGTTATCAGCCTGTTGGTGTACACTTAGACATACTTGGCTATGTCAAACTGCAGAAGACTAGAGCTCTGCCATGAATGTCCACCAGTCCACAGTGTTTCCCAACAAGTCTCTAAATGTCGGGACACTAACCAGGAGAAACCAGTTTATGAAAACGAAATTTCCCAAGCTTTGTTTATCCCACAGAAAATGACAACATTCTGTTAGAAATCAGGTCCATACTAGCATATTTTCATCAGGTTCACAAGTCGATGCCTTTCTCATTTGCAGAATGCAAATTGTATTTGTGATTGTCTTTTATCTTTATAAATAATGAAGGCGGGTTCTGAGGTAGGAACGAACTACGTAAAACAATTTTAAATGTGGGTGGAAAACCCTGTGCCAGGGACATCATTCAAGGGCCCGGGTCTTTTTTGTACCAGTGTTGTAGGACATTATTACAACTTGAGTTGAGTATACGTGTTCTTTGTAACATTCCTGTTTTACCTTTATAGTTTTTTCCACTCCCGTGTGGCATTAAACCACTCAACCGACACATCGCTGCCCTTTCCCCCCACCCATCCTCATTTGTTTGATGAGCCATTTTCCCATCAGTGTGTGTGTGTGTGTGTTGTGTTTCGTGCCTCAAACATTGTGTAGTGCATGCCGCAAAATCCTTTCGGGTGCTCCACATACAAATAAAGTCAAACACCTCATTGAAAAGACCTAAAAATAATTACAGCAGATAAAACATTTCTATTCCGAGCTAAAAACCTGAACACACATGTCGACTTGTCTCCAGTCTTTCCTCACCAGACGGCTCGCTCTTGGCGCACTCCCTGGAAACCTCGTCAACCTCAGGGCGAGACATTAAAAAAGCAAATTAGAGGGGCCTAAATGTCGCCTTCAAATAATGACCCCCCTCCCCTCCCCCCAATAAAACAGAACAGACCTCTTTCACAACGTGCCAGTCTGAAGAGGCTTCTGGGAACCCAGACCGTCTTATTAGCTGTGATCGTTACACAATACGGTATGAACCTAAGCGCTCCTCTGTGCCATGCTACACGGTGCCAGGCGTCGCTCTTTCTCTCTCTATGTGATGCTACTTAATACAACGCTGTGCATGCTAATGCTAAGTTCACACTACAGTTTTTCTTGAATGACTTGATCTCTTCTAATTCTACACGACTTATAGGAGGTCTGATTCTACACCATCTACCATCAAGAGGAATCAGAGACGAGTCAGTCTGTTGTTCCAGAAAATACATTCAACAGATAGTTATATAACAAATAGTCCTATATAATCCAACTCAAATGAAGATTTGGGACGTACATAGTCATAGAGAGTACAACCGACAGTGAAATGCTCAGCCACATCATTGAAAAGTGTTACACTTAATTAAATTACATTACATAATATTATATTAAAATGGAAATTTTAGTACAACTTTTTTTATAAAGCTAAAATTAGATTAGATTAGTTGATTAGATGAAGTAGTGTTGATTAAAAAGAAATGTCCATAAAGAATTAAATCATTGAGTCTCCAAAAAGCGTCTAAAACTGTCTAGGTGATGAAAAAGTAACCAAATGTTTATAAAGTGTCCAAATAGTAACAGTTATAATAAAGTAAAGTGACCAAGTTTAATTAAATAACTGAGCTTTATTATCAGTTTATTACTATTTTCAGTTTATTACTATTACTTTATCACTACTTGGTAGTGATGGTACTTTAGTTTGATGGAGTATTGTCCATAAATACTAAAAAAGTCCATAAATGCTCGTCAACAATACACGCGAGAGATCGAACTTGCTAAAACTGGATTTGGCAACACGATAGTCACGGGTCGTCCGATCTCAGTACCGAGTTTGAGGTCATTAAATTATTTTGTATGATAAGTATGATGGTTTGGATTTACATTGTGAAAACAAGCCATTATTCGGCGGCACAATGACTTCAGTGGTTAGCATTATTGCCTCTCAGACAGAATTCTAGGTTTGATTCTTAGGCAAGGCGATCCAGGGCTTTCTGTGTGAAGTTTGTATGTTCTCCCAGTGTTTGCATGGGTTTCCTCTGGGAACTTCAGTGTCCTCCCACAGTCAGGTTCATTAGTGATACTGAATTTATCGTGTGTGTGTGTGTGTGTGTGTGTGTGTGTGTGTGTGTGTGTGTGTGTGTGTGTGTGTGAAACTGTGTAAAACAGACTATAAAACTGTTTAGGTGTTTAGTGTATTCGACTAGTGTCCCACCATGACTCTGAACCTGAAATATGATTAAGCAGAGGTAAAACTAAATATGGTGGCACAGTGATTTAGTGGCTAACACTGTCGCCTCACAGCAAGAAGTCCCGGGTTTGATTCTCGGGTTCTTCACGTGTTCGTGTAGGCGCCTTTGTTTTCTCTCACAGTCCAAAAACATGCACTAGGTTGATTGTTGATGTGAAATTGTCCCGTAGATACACTGATCCCCAAAGCAATACGGGTTGGAGAAAGACTTGGCAAACCTAATCTGTATAAACAATGTCAAGAAACTCAATTCAAGTAGCGGTCCACAGTGCACCCAAGCAGAGTCGGGTACGTCTGGAAACGGGTGCAAACAAAAGTAGATGATGGATGGATGGTTGATTATAGAAGACGGTTAGTGTCGATTGTTACTTCTCAAGTAAGCACTTTGTCGCAAGCGTAAATCAGGGCAAAAATGGTGAAGCGCGAACTAGACATAAGACAAGTCAGCTCCTAGCCGAATTGCTCTCTGTACTGTTCTAGTCAGCACATGGCATGCGTCATGATTTCTAAACGCGGTTATGTTTGGAAGGTATGAGCACTACAGGCATGTGTTACTGACATATATCATGTCCAGTTTAACTGTAATTTCTAAGGAACCCAATTCAGTGAGTACTGCATATACACAACCGACACATTGTATGTAATTAGCCTGGGGGAGTTCATGTTGAGGTGCCACAGAGGTTCTAGATTCAAGAAAGCATTCACTTCTACAGCTTAGGATTTACACACATGCTTTATTAATATAAAAACACTAGGGGGTGGCATTATGGCTCAGCCGGTAGCACAGCAAGAAGTTCCAGCTGGAGCGGTTCAGGTTCTGGGGCTAGCCATAATCGTTAAAGTAGTCGACTAGTAATCAGAAGGTCACTGGTTGAAGCCCGACCTTTTATAGGATACTGGTGTTGAGTTCTTGAACAAGGCCCTCGCTCAGACTGTAACTAATCTAAGCCGCTTTAAATTAAGGTTTCTGTTAAATGCTGAAACTTGCATGTCCTTGCCCCTATATGTGTGGGTTTTCTTCAAAAGCTTCTGGTTTCCTCCCATAGTCCAAAAGCATGGAGAAGAAAAATGATGAATCCTGTGTGACCAGTAACTATCTGTCCTGTCACGATTGTAACTAAAGCATGCACGTTAAACTTCTAATAAAGAAGTACATTTTTCTTTGTTTTTGAAGTATCGTGTGTGTGTGTGTGTGTGTGTGTGTGTTGTTCTTGTTGAGCTCTAAAGCCAGTCGTGTGCTTCGTTTCAGGCTCACACAGCAACGGCAGAGGCTCAGGCTAACACAGAGCTGTCGGAGCGCATCCATACGCTCGAGCAGGAGGTGAACCGCCACAGGGAGGATGCTGGGAAAGCGCAGACTGAAGTGGACCGTCTGCTGGAGATTCTCAGAGAGATGGAGAACGAGAAGAATGATAAAGACCGTAAGATCACCGAACTGGAGAGGTACAGACACACGTGACTTTTTATATCTAGTTCATATCTAGTGCTAAGCTTCCAAAACCTGCCAGAATATGCAGAGATTTCGTGTTACTTTACACATGCATGTTTACTTTACACATTCGTTCTAGACCCATGCTTGTAAGGACCCACAATGCATTACACTGCATTGTTTACTTAATAACCAAGCCATGGAGTCCAAGCAAGAAATTGTTGATTTCTGGGATCAAATTGGGGCAAGTTTTAGATAAGTACAAAGATAAAGAAAATAAAACACGCCTTGGGAGGTTTCCAGGTCATCATGAGCTTCAATCGTTGTGGAAAGAATAAATGCCTGCTGTAGCCTCGTTTCTTATCGGGGTTGATTATTCTGTGTAGAGATCTGAGAAGCTGTTTGATAAGCATCAGGCGTTCATGGAAAAGTGCCACGTTTAGGGAATTGGATCAGCCTGTAATTTTTAGATGTTATTTTGAATCCAGGACTCAATGACCTGTGTTGTAGCTTTATTTTCACAACAAATGAGAGTGTTGGTCTGTAAAATCATTTGTTCATCAAAGATCAAGGTTTCCTTGGTTTGTTTGAACACTGTGTGTGTAGTCAAAGTGAATTACAATTCTGACTGAATTACAGTCTTGCTGGGGCCAAAGGTCTTGCTCAGGGGCAACTTGTTTTCAAATCTGCAACCATCAGTACGTAAAATTCTGAGCAACCACTGTCCGGTATTTGCCTTGTACTTCATTTACCAGTTGAAAGAGCCCCCACATGATCCTCACTGACTAGATCGGATTTGGCCGATGGATCGTTCCCATATCTGTGATCATAGAAAATGGTAATAATTGTGGAATATTAAGGTCAGAGCGTGTAGAATGCCTTTTCTGCTCTCAGCTTATGTTCCATCAGGTCTGGATGTCATGTTTTCATAATGGACTTCTGGAAACACACACACACGCACATTCATACGTCACATACTCAAGCTTCCAGGACACCTGCTATGTTACACTGTCTCCAACCTGCTCTATATGACGTGCATTACCAGGACGTATGTGTTCTGCATCTGCTGGTGTTGGCATCACGCTGTGTATGCATCTGCCAGAGTGTCCGTCCGTCCATCCAGGTTTATATTTCGGTATAATTAGAAATCTGAGATGGATTCGAAGCTCTGTTGTTTTAGTTCTGTCCAAATCAAAGCTCTTTTTTCTCAAGTTTAATGTCCAAACCAAAGTTTGTTCAGGAAAATGTTTTTTATTGAAAATATCCGATTCATTTGAGTTGGTGTGGATGTAGTTGTGAATGTAGTAAGAAGTTAAAACCCCATCACTCTGACTCCTGAGTAAAGGTGCATGTTTGGAATGATCATCACTGACTGGATAGGATTTGGCGGATGGACCGTTCGCACATCTGTGATTACAGGAAAGCATTGGTCCACTGTCACAAACAGTCAAAAAAACTCAAAACGAACAATACTGAGTGATAAATTGCTAAACTTTAAATGTCCACTAGGTGGATGCAAACTGCAATTTAAATATAAGTGGCCGCATTTCATGTCAGTCATGTTGACCTTTTCGAGTGGGGTACAATCTATAAGTATGTCTAGCATGATCATTGCGTTGAACACCCCTGTTATTGGAGAATTAATAGACTCCCAAGCAGACAAGAGGAGGCCCAGAACTCTCCAATTGGAGATCAAACTCAGGACCTTTGGACCTGTGACGGTGCCATTGGACTTAGTCGCTCAGTATAAGTGTTTATATATTCAGATAGAATATGGAGATCTTAATATATTATTTTTAATCAATTGTGTTGGGTGCCGGAGTGAAATGAATGTAGCTTAATGAACATGGAGACTCAAAAGTTAACCGGTTAAGGTTAGTTCAAAGTTAAGAGCAGGTTATCTGCTCTTTTCTGAACTTTTGATTCCTAAATTCATAAAGGTACACAAGGCAGAAATCATAACAGAAATCCTTACACAAGACTACACAAGATCACACTTTGAAATTGTATACCTACACATGTATGGATTAATCCTCTATGTTCCTCTTTAGCCCCAGCAGTAGGAGCAGTTAGGTATAGATGCCTTGCTCAAAAGCACTTCAGTCATGACCTGTCGACTCTCTAAATCCACCCGGCTGTTTTCCGATCACAAGTTCTCTAGTATAAAATGTAAATAAATGATGAAATAGATAATAATACCCCGATCTGACATTAAATGGCATCCATGTTTGCATGGTATAAAAACCCAGATAAATAAACAAATCTGTTCCGGATTTAGTTACAAACATTGCAGCTATAACACACCGCCATAATCCATGCAGATGGAAATCAGAACATCTCCGAGCAGTAACTCACACAAGCAGAGCTAATTAACGCTAAAATGGGAATAGTATTAAAGCTACACAGAAGGTTGTAGTCCATCAGAAGCCACTTGTGACAGTTTCTTCTTCGTAATGAAGACAAGGCTGGCAGATGGAAGCCACTGGTGTGTTGTTGTTTCGTAGCTTATCCCCTCACTCAGGAATACTTGTCTGTTTTTCACTGTGTCTGTATGTGCGCTGGGCAGGGGAAAAGAAAAGTCCTGGGGCTACAGATCACTCGTGCAGAGGCAGATCGGAGTTAAATCTGCCTTCAGAGAGTAAACGGAGCATGGGCTGAACTGGGGATTTGGGATATTCATTTATAAGAATGGTAAAGCAGTTACTGGGGTTCGAGGCGGGGAGTGTTGGGGCTGCTCAGAGCGTGAATGATAAAAAACAACTCTGTTTAATTTAAAGAGACACCATCACAGAGCATCATGGGTTTACATGGAGCCTTAAAATACACCACCTAGCATTACATTATGAACACTGACCGGTGAAGTGAATAAAACTGCGGCACCTGTTAGTGGGTGAGATATATTAGTCAGCAAGTGAGCATTTTGTTTTTCAATGTTGCAAGTAGTTAGAAACAGGAATACTGAACAAAGGGATTGACTGGGACTGAGCATCTCTAATTCGGCAGCTCTTGTGCGGTGTTCTTGTTCTGCAGTGGTCAGTTTCTATCCAAAGTGGTCCATGGAAGGCACAGTGGAAAACAGGAGCCTATGCTCATTGATGCACTAGAGGAGTGAAGGCTAGTCCATCCAACGATGACTATCCATTTATGATCCATCATTTTAAATGATTCTTTGATGAATATCAATCGACTAAAATCTCTTTTTTTGCTCAGGACTAACATTGGAAGGTAAACACAAATGTGACAGAACCCTCAGAAACCCAATGCCTCTCTGGCGATGACGCTACAAATATAAATCGATTTTAACTGTACCTCAAACGAAGTTGATGCTGGTTCTGATAGAAAGGTGTCAATGTCCAGAAAAAAAACCTTAACATTTAACATTTTAATTTCACAGCGGTTTGTACAGAACTCTGGGAAGGGCTTGTATCATGTTCGCTGTCATGCTTTTTATGGTTGGGACTTGGGTCATACCTTACAGCAGGGGTCACCAACCTTTTTGAAGCTGCGGGCTACTTTTGGGGTACCAACTAATGCGGCGGGCGACCAGTTTGAT
>JAOUQU010250029.1:0-13535 GCA_028566735.1 Ammoglanis amapaensis
AACACACCATGAAAGCATATGTTAACTAACAGGAAGCCAAACAAACCCAGGTAGAAGCATAAATAATAAAAACAAGTGAGTAAATTATAGAAGGATATTGCACTCTGGCCATCCTGTTCTTGTTGCCATGGTGATCTTTTTTAGTCTAGTCCACTCCTCCTAAAGTAGGGGATTGTGAAGAAATGGACCAGCTGTGGATATTACAGAGAACGGTTATGTTTATATGTTTTATTAGCGGATTTTTTTAGTGTTGCATATGTGGCAACATTTAGTCCAGGATTAATTAATCAGGAATGAGTGCAACCATCAATCCTGTCGGCTAGATTAATATTGTCCAATGTAAAAAGATTTTGAAAATAAATGTATCTCTGGTCTGCTGCACAAAGTTATCATGGAGAATGGTGGAGAAATGCAGAATCAATTATGAGCAAGATGCACCAACAAGCTAATGATGAGATAAAGAGAGAAAATGAGCTATTTTTAGCATTTTAACAGAATTGATATGGCACAATGTAAGTAAGTAAAGTTTAATTATTTCTCTGGTGTCCCAAGTGAAGAAGTACCATTTTCCGCTAGCACACCAGTGCTGAGTTTTCGGTGTAAACAAAAGTTATGTAAATAACGTGGATCGCAAAATACTGTACCGTCACTGTTTTTGTTACTCAAACCATTTTTTTTCTTGCGTTTAGGTTCATTTACTATAAACGAACATGCATGTTATTTGACTGTAGATGATATTTCAAATGTCCGAACTGATCGATATAGGCGTTTTTTTAAATAGCTTTTAAAAAATGGGGACCTTACTTCCAAGATAGGGGTCGCTGGAGCTTAGTGCTTAAGGTACCGGACTAGTAATCCAATGTATGATGGTTCAAGAGCCATCACTGCTAGGTTGTAGAAGCTGGGCCCCGAAGTAAAGCCCTTAATATGAAATCGTTTATTAGATTGAATACAATAAGAGCAAAATAAGTCGCTCTGACTTAAGGTGTCTGCTAAATGCTGAGATTGTAGGTGTAAATGTTTTAAAGATGCAAATCTAGTCACAACTGTTGAACCTGTTACGTGCTGCTGGCTGCCGTAAACACAACGAGAAATGTTCAAGTTCATGAAGCTTTTAAAGAAAGAATTCAGAATCAGTGGACCCAAGAAGGATGGGCCCTGTTGAGTTTGGTTCCTCTCAAGGCTTCTTCTTGTACTTTTCAGGTAGTTTTTCCTTGCCACAGTCGCCCTCGGCTTGCTCAACAGGGAGCTTCTGTTCGTCCTGTATTTTGTAAAGTTGCATTGAGACAATGTCTATTGGAAAAAGCGCTATAGAAATAAAGTTGACTTGACTTGAACATGAAACTGACTTTACCGCATTAAAATCTGTTCAGGAGAAAATTAACAACTTAGCACTGCCGCCTCACAGCAAGAAGTCCCGGGTTCGATCCCCGGGTACGGCCGGAGGCTTTCTGTGCTGAGTTTGCACGTTCTCCCCGTGTCAGCGTGGGTCTTCTACGAGTACTCCGGTTTCCTCCCACAATCCAAAAATGTGCACTAGATTGATCGGAAATTGGTAAAATTGTCCTGTAGATTCACAAGGTCCCTGTAGTGATACGGGGTTGGAGAAAGACCTGGCAACCTACTCCGTAAAAATATAATTGCTGAGTAACTCTGGGAATCAGTAGCGGTCCACAGAGTGACCCAAGAGTCGGAAACGACTGAAACGGGTAAATACATACATACATCTTTCAAATGCATCACTTATACATCTTATACATGTGCGTGTTTTGTTTCTAGCTTTGTCGTGATATTTTGGGAATCATAATGACCCTTTTAATTTAGCACTTCAGTTCAGTAGCAACTGGCAACCCCGCTGACCAAGCTTGGTGACTTGGTTATTGATAGATCTATCTATCTATCTATCTCTATATATCTATATATATAATCTAGCTAGCTTGCTGACTGTCTGTCTGTCTGTCTGATGTGGTAAGACGTGTGTTTGGCCTACACACAGTACATCAACCTTAAATGAACATTGGGGATGGGTTGGAGTCGGCCTTTCAACAGAGTAGAGGCTGTTTAATCCAAAAAATGAGAGATTGCAGCAACACTAATGCTTATGCCATTATAACGGTCCATGATGTTAAATATCAGCCACATTTACATTCTTAAATGACTGAAAGACTCCAGTTAATCATCTACCTAAAGTCCACAAAGGTTGTATTGCAGCAATACTAATGCTTATGATTTTCTAATGGGATGCCCATTACGTTAAATATGTTACACGCCATTATTACAAGACTGAAAGACTCCTTAAAACTCAAACATTTACAAGAAGAAATTAAGAGTGAATTTTTCAGCCTGTTACATTATAAGAAGTTATAGATAGGGAGAAGCTCTCATTTACTGTTAATATACCTATTAAAAGATTAAGAGACTTTCATTTACAAAGAGACTCCCACTCAGAGTAAAAAGGAAACTCCTTGTTATAGTCTTTGACACTATTAAAAGATCAGCAGGCTTTTATTTAAACAGAGACATTTGTAGTTCATTGCTCTATTAAAACATTGAGAGAATCCTAGTCCAAGGTATATCAATAATGACACTGAGATTTTAGAAGATTCTCTAATTAACAATATTTACAGAAACAAAATAATAAATTATGAAAAACTTTGATTCAAGAAATTGCATTAACAAACCAGTGTTGGGAGTCTGAACTGCACGTGTCATATCTTGGCTCTGCTACATTCACCTGATCCCCAGCTAGCTGGCACGATTGACGTCATGTCTGCTGAGTGGGAATTAAGTGGTCAGGATTAAGTTGGAATCATCCAAGGATCTAGCAGACTGAGGCATCTGTGCAAATCCACCATAGCATGAGGACTGGGAGCATGTCAGAATGGGTGTAGCAAAGGCAAATGTTATCAAATGCTATCAGGATTCCCTGCCATGGCTATGCTGAATTAGTAAAAAAATGGGAAGAATGCAGATATAAATTGACTGTCCATTGGAAAACTTGAGAACTGTAGGTTCCGAGATGCAGCTGCATGTACTGGAACGTACATGTAACAAGCTGAGGAATGATAAGAAGCTTTGGAAGTATCACGAAGGACATGAAAGATGACTTATATTGTTTCCAAGTATTGCTCCCACGTCTAGTGCATAACTTTTGATGAGGCACAGGAAACACTTCCATGTGTCATTTGGACAGTGTCAGCCAGTATAGGGATTACGGGTCAGGGTTCTACATATAACACAGGTCAAAAGCTTTAGCACAAATCAATCATTAGATTGGGGGGAAGTGGGGTCTACGATGATCTGAGTGACATTGACTGTAGTGTGCTTGTTGGTGCGAGATGACATGCACAATGCCCTTGCTGACCATGAAGCTCATCTGCTTGCAGCATTGTAAATAAGAAAGCGGGACCATGCTCCTCTCCTCCGAACTTAAGAGTCAACATTTGTCATTGGGAGAACATCTGCTGCACCATTATAGCATTTACAAACAATGTTTACTTTTATTTAAGAAAGATTCTGAGGTCATAATGCCAGAAACCTTGCTTGGTTCTGATTGGTTTTTATCTGTGTTTGCACCATTTGATCTTTTAAAAGGTTACTAGATGGCTACTGGATATACTTACAATTTTTCAAATTTCAGCATTTAGCAGATGTTTATATGAAAATCTACTTACAATTACAAAATTACACAATTTTTGAGCAATTCAGTCTTAACTGCTTTGCTCAGTGGCAACTTGGTGATAATGGAAAAACTCCCTCTGCTCAGGTGTATTAATGGCCACTATGTGCCTAACCGGTCCAAAGCTGTGCATCATGTCTATAAGAATGTGTCCGTTTGCCTTATTAGATCATTTATGAGGTCAGGGACTGTTTTATTGAGGTCCACCTGGAATCCTTTTTCATGTCATGAAATCAAATGATGGCATTCAGATCTCTGGGCTTTTATCTGGGGCATTATGGTATGGGGCTGTCATGGTATGGGTCTGTGTCTGTGGATGTAAGAGCATTTCTGGCCTGTCTGTTAAAAGACAATAAGTGGTAAAAACAGGAAACACTTTATTGCCTGGTATCCTTGACATCAAATTGTAATTAAGAGCAAAAGGTGCAGAAAAATACAATAAGATCTTAATGCAACATATGCTGCCTTTAAGACTTCTGCTTTTTCCACACATTGCACACATTACCAAAATATGTTTGTGGTAGAAGAGGGGTACGGTTGCTGGACTAGCCTGCCTACAGACCTGATCTAGCTCTAATAGACAGTGTGTGTGAATTTTTAAGAATTTTTAAACCACAAATGTGACAAACACAGACCCCTACTGTTGCTGTTTTGTTGCAACAAAAGGGACAAAATAAAAGCTGCAACATTAAATCGAATTAAATCTGTAAAGCCAAAATGTATTTCAAGTTTTTCTGAATCATTTTCAGGCACATTGCAGGAATGGATTGTTATTAATCATTGAAACTGTGTTGTTCATACTGTATTCAATGTAAGAAACTGTATTAGTAATATTATTAGCCTTATTGGTAATTAGTAATAATCATAATAGTGGGAGGAGGAGGAGGAGGAGGAGGAGGAGGAGGAGGAGGAGAAGTATTTGCAAGTATTTGTTTTAGGGTTGTCGGTACTTCTTACAAATAGTTGTCTACCTTTAACAATCTGAATGCTTACTCTTTCGTTTATTTCAGGTCCTCCAAGTCTCACCCTGGCCCTGTCGTCCACATAAGTGATAACCCGATGGATGAAGGAAAAGTAAGTAGGATATTATATCAAGTAACATTATTACCACTTCTTCAGGTTGCATTGCATAGCTCATGAAGGAAGTGACATTACATGAGCCGGCTTGGCGGCTATATTGAAGTTGTAGAAATAATTATCATCTGATCTGGGTATGAATCAATCTGTATGGATAATTTTCACTCATTGCTAATTGTCGTACCTCCTTAATTCTCTACATATTATGAAGTATAATAATCCAGTGGAACATCTTTGGTACTACATTGATCTCTTATGTATACTCCTCCTCACACCCTCCAGCAGCTGTGTGATGACAGCTGTGACAACCTATCAGGGTCTTATTACATCACTCTGCTGTTAGTCTGGATATCAGTTGGTACCAAGACGATGTGATTTGACATTGTACTTTAGTTTACATCTGGTATTCTGCATCCTTCTTACATTGTGCTAACAGCATTCAGGAATAACGGATGGATTGGTCATGACCTCATACATGACTTAAATATTTTAGACTTGTATATTTCTGACAGGCAGAGGTCATAGAAAGACAAATAAATGTTTTAAACCTAGGCTAGGAAAGGAAAAGCTGATAGGAAAAAAAGTAGACTGATAATGTCACATCATATATAATACTTAATTGTAAATGAGGCCATTATATGATGCATCGCAACATTGTGCCATTTAACATGTGCTATTAATCTACAGTTTTTCTACATCAGTTACACAGATCTACTTTACTTCTCTATTTTATCTATTAAATCATACCTAAAACAGTGTCTAAATAACACAATAAAACGTATAAATGATAAATCTTTCACCGCAGCTAAAGAAAAAACACTTCTCACTATTGCATTGTGTTTAAGTGCATCCGAGAAACACAACAAATATCATTGTACTAAAAGTGGTGCACTAAAGACGGTGCACAAAAAACACAGTGTGTAGTGATACACACTACGCACACTAAACCGAACCCTCATACTATACATACTGTACGTAACAGAAGGCGAGGGACTTTTGATTGGTTTTGATTGACTGCCCATCGTCGAATCACTAATGGAAGCAATTATACTTCACTTCACATACATGTAAGTAGGGGGGTAGTAGGGGGTAAACGAAAGCAAATAAAAGCATAAAAAATCATTATATGAACAAAAATTGGTGGTTATTATGGTGGGCTATTGAACCACGATCAAATGTTAGTTTGTCACTTTCCTTAAAGTGTTCCATTTGAAACAATGAAAGTGTGCACTGAAACATTAGTGTTCAGTGTGCACTACGCACTATATTACTGTACACTTATGTAAGTGCACGGTTTGGGACCTCTTTTTTCCGATTTAGACATCTTCGTATCCTCAACAAACAACACCATTTCCTATTGAGCCATTTCCTATTGAGTTCCAAGTTTTTGTTTGGTGCATTTCGTTTTTTAATTATTTAAATTTGTTTAAAAAAACTCGTACACAACTTCCCAACCAGACTCCAAATCTCAACCAACGCTGCATTAATTCTAATTGGTCGATCATGTTTAATTGGCATTTGCATCTACCAATTGCTAGGACTTGATGACACAGTGTAAACAGAGTGTGACATGAATAACAAAACCAGATACTACTTCTAAATAATATTCTGTTCAAAAAAGTTCAGGATATTTTTTTTCTTTCAAATATTTAATTAGATTAGTATGTTTTTTTATTTATTTAAGATATGTCTTAATTCATTTGTTGATTTAGGTGAGAAATTATGATATCTGATATATTATACATATAATCATATAGATATTAACATACTGTTCAATATATATTCTTCTAAACAGACAGGCTCTCACAAGGAAGTCATTTTTTTCCTGAAGGGACTTGGCTACCAAATTGTTTCATCAATCCTAACCTGCTAGAGCCCCAGCAGGCGCTAATGACGCATGGTCATGCTATCCTCATCGTTCACCACCTCATCATTTTCCCCCTCCACACCCAATTACTGAAGTTCGGCCTCAAATATTGGTGCTCCTCAGACATTTTATACTGTATTATTAAAGATAAGAGTGTTCTTTAAAAATGTACACATTATAGTGTCATACCATACTATACCATAGATCTATACTAAGCACTTTAACTACTCCCCGGGTGCCATGGCTAGTGCTGCTTACCACACAGGGCTTGTGTGCTCTCTAGTGTGTGATCACTAGTGTATGTAAATGTGTGTTCCAATGCACAGATTGGGTTAGATGTAACACGTGTGTAAAGAACAGTGGTTAAAAGGAGTATTCTGAACTAACATGTAAATAAAAGTAAATTTGTTTCCCTTTTATATTTATATTTAGCCCAATGTGTAGAGCTTTAGGTTTTAAACTAGACTTCTAGTTTTTCCATTCAGATGTCGGTGCATCATTTAACAAGACCCATAACATTCTCAAAGAAGCTGTGATAAGCGAAGTCTAGTAGTATCAGTAGAAAAACCATTTTCATTAATAATAATAACACATTAGGAAACACAGAAAGAGAGAGAAGCTTTACACAGTGCAACACAAAAAGTAGTAAATTAGCAATAATGCTAAATTGATGCTAAGCCTCTGCTACCTACGTCATTACAACATTATGTAACTGATTTTCTAGACATTTTTTGGAGCCTAGCGGTTAAGACTCACTGTTTCAAGCCCCACGGCTTCCAGTTTCTTAGTTACTGGGCTCCTAAAGAAGACCCTAAGTTATTTCAACTGTTATTTCAACTAAACAAGCTAGTCTTTGCAAATAAGATTTTTTTTTTACATTCCATAGTGTACATGAAACAATGAAAATGTTAACTAGAGACGTTCTTCAGATAACAGAACATTACATTATGAGAATGTTCCAACACGGAACTGCTTTAGAACAAGGTGACACAACTTTGATAGTATGGTGAAAACATTTCTGCATAACATTTTACATAAGCTTAGTGAAAGTGTAATGCTAGCTGGGTCTAGCTGGATTTGGGTGTGGAGAATCTGGTGCAGAGAAGTCCACAAAAGTCCACTCCATGTCCAGTTTTATTAGTTGGAAAAGAAATTTCACAATTAAGTAAATAAAATATTAATACTGTATATTAATGCCGCACTTTTTTCCAAAATTTCGAACATAAAAAACTTCAGTGCGGCCGATAAATAGCGCACAATTATAACACAACATGTTTTGACGCAACAATGATGGTCATGTTTGGATTTTTGAATTAGTGGTTATTGGGTTTATTATCATCTCATACCGACCCAGCCAACGTCACCTCCTCTGGTCATTCCGTGTCTCCGTTCCTACCGAGGGCACCCCCGGCACCGCCCGCCTCATACCAAAGTTCTGGAAGCAACGCCTTCCACCATCTAGCGATAATTGCCGTAAGCTTTGAGCCCAGTATCCACCACACCAGCCCAACGAGAATAGGTACTAGATCAAGTTTTCTTCTCTCAATTTTTATATATTTTTTCTGAATCCCTCTCAAAATTAAGGGTGCGGCTTAGATTTGGGTACGGCTTATACTTGGGCCAATACAATAAACACCAGGAAAACAAACCATTTATTCTTATACTGGCAAGGCTACTTAGCATCATTACAAGAATTGAGGTCATTCAGGATCATTTCCAGCAGATAAAACTGATGAGATCTTGTACCTACTCCTATTCATTGAGTCACAAAGTCATATGAAGTTCAGATTCCTGGAAGAGATCTGGCTCATATGACTTTAAGTCTAACCACTCTCTGATTTTCTCTTTTATTGGCATCTTATCATAATCTGACCTATTGTCTCTGATTCTCTAATGTTTTATTTGTCTCCATCCCTCTGTTCATCTGTCTTTCAGCTGATAATAGGGTTTGAGTCCGGTATCGTAGTGCTGTGGGACTTGAAATCAAAGAAGGCTGACTACCGCTACACTTACGACGAGGTCGGTACACTCGTTTCATATTATTAATTTATAGATAACGGATACCCTTCCTGACACAACCCATGCAATTTAAACAGTTTATCGTTATGTGTAACATATTTAGAAAATGCATTATTGATACATGGGTATTGATACATATATATCACAGTTATGTGTAGGTACTGGTGAAAAAATATGTCTCAATTGCAATTAATCAAATGTTGTCTGTACCGTGTTCCACGGTCATGCTGGAAAAGGTTGTGGCCTTTTTCAAACTGTCACCACAATTGAGTGTATACACCTTGTAATAATGAGTGAACTTTAGAACTCAATCATTAAAATTGGTGCCTATTGGTGTGTATTTACTTCTGGTGCCGTACTGTATTCCATATTCACATCAAAATCTAGGCATCAGCTTGACCACAAAAATATACCTAAACGCCTAAAGTCAACATGCGGCTCGGCTTTTAACAAGTTTAATGACCTTTATCAGCAGCAGCAGTCATCTTACATTAGTCATTACATGCTACATGTTGTGCTCAGGGCAAAAGCAAAGCTCACAAAGAAATGTACCAACACACAAAGTCAAATCACATCCAAACTGTCTCCTCCCTTATGACGTCTTCGCTTATCTATTTAAGATAGATAGATGCCTTCATCGTCATTGTCACAGGTACAACATCATTAAAAGTGTTATGTACATAAAATGATATATATGATAGTTATATATGAATAAAACAAACAGAAACAACAATAAACAACACAACCTACCATAACATCTGAATGACAATATGTTCAGACTTTAATGGAACCCTTTACACCAGGGGTCACCAACCTTTTTGAAACTGAGAGTTACTTTTTGGGTACCAGCTAATGTGAAGAGCTACCAGTTTGATACATACTTGTCAAATCACACATTTATAACCTTTAATTACATGTTACTATTAATCATTAATGATATTCATCTATGTGAAGATGCTGATCATGTAAATAATTTTTCATAATCATTTACAACAATAATTTAACAAGGTAGGAAACAAATAAATATCAATATAAGCAAAATATGTAGCTAATTTTAGAACAGGCCCGCGGGCGACTCATGAGGTCCTTTCGGGCGACCACGTTGGTGACCCCTGCTTTACACCCATGCATTCTCCAAATACACCCCTCTATATGCCAATTCAGAGTTCTTATATGTTTAAAACAGTTATAGTATAATATTCAACATGCTACACATTACAATGCTGTACATTTGCATAACATATTATACTACTGACATATTAGACAGGCTGTTATGTTATATATTTATATATTGTATATATGCAAATAGACACAGGTATATGCCGCATAATATAATAACACACATTGTGTATGACTGCTTATATGTTCATATATACAACGTTCACTGAATATTGTACATACGATATTCCACACATCCAGGCTTTCTTTGTATTTAGTCTAATAGTATCTTTAAGTTGAGTTTGGTATTACTGTGTTTTGTGTGATTTTAAAATTGCTTACCCAGATTGTACTAAAGAGACCCCATCAGACGAAACCAAATGATTTGTGTGTACATGCATACTTGGCTAAACACATATAGAACTGGGAGGCCAGCCTTAGCATTAGCATGTTTGCTGCAGACACTGCAAATAATGTTTCTAGCCAGCCAGTGGAGCAGAGAAGTTCTGAGTCTTGAAGCTGGTGTGCTAGTGGAATATATCGCTGGATATCACTGGAAAGTCATGCACCATTCTCTATTATTTCCCATTTCAGTACGGCAAATTCTGCCAGCTAGCGAATGCTGTGAATTAAAACTTCCCCTGGCTGTACTTACAAAGAGGGGAGATACTTGCTAGTTGTGTCTTTGCATCGGTCACATGACTTGAACCAGAATTGAGATTTGATTTTTGATTTATTTACAAATAAAAGCATAAGAATGGTACAAATACTTTTGGCTATACATTGTCAAATAAATATTTTTCACAATATTCAGTTTTATTTACTCCCAACCAAGTCTTTCCCAATTTATTAATTTTTTGAACATTTTCCGGAGTCTTCCTGAACAGGTTGCCAGTCATTTTCAGGACACACCCGGCAAACTCCATATATGATCGAACTCCAGCCCTTCTTTCATTGTGGAGGTTCCATGTTTTTGCCTGCTCCTCCAGTTCAGTTATCCTTCTACGATGTACAAGTCTAGCCCTCTATCCTGCTGACGAGAGATGAGTCTATGAACAGACCGGCCTACAAAGTGCCATATCGGCCACTGAGACTCATGCTATGCTAGTCGCAAATCATCCATCACTATTACAGGCATCTCTACCAGACAGTAGAGGTCAATAGCATCTCAGAGGTGGACGACCAGCGCATTAGAGCGCTATGTCAGGAGAAAATTGAGTAGTAGAGTATAAGCAGACCTCAGCAGAGAAGAATGTAAGAAATATTAAAAGCGTTGTTGATCAGTCTTGACGTTTAAAAATGAGAGTTCCTGTTATTGTTATGGGCCAGTTATGATCCATATGACCATGAATACTCTGCAAGAAGTTGACAATAACAATAACAGGAACTTTCGGTTTTTTACATGTCAAGACTGATCAACAATGCTTTTAATAATTCTTACAATTTTCTGTACTGAGGTCTGCTTATACTCTACTACTCAATTTTTTTCCTGACTTAGGGGTCAAATGCACTAGCCCGCCTCCACTGTCCTCTACTGTCCTCCACTCTTGGATCCCATTAGGGGTAGGTTTTTGCCATAATTGTCAATTGTCGAATAAAGACCAATTCTGTATCTGTTCGGTCCATTATACCCAGGCTTACTTTAACTACGGATTTTCAGATCTACCCTTGGCCACCATTGGACTTTATCAGACCATTGTATAATATCAGTAGGACATTATCATTTGCTGGCATTATTTTGTAAGTCTTGATGATGGACTACTTTTACTCCCTAAATTTTAGGACTACTAATTTACACTACTGACCTCATCATTGCAATAACACAATGTCAGTAGGGTTTGTCCATTTCTGTCAATTTATATGATATGATATATGACGTGCAGAAAGTTGTGGGAGGAATGAAGGTTTAATATAATGGCAAATATTAGCAAACCTGATGGATTGAATGAGAGAGTATCCTTCCATCACCATATCTATGACATTGAACCACCAAGCACTGTGCTTATTGACTAAAAATTGGAAACAGTCAGATAATCCAATCTGCTGTATTTAAGACAACAATATTATATACATCACATCAAAGTGACCAGATTCCCATGATATGAGAGATCTCTAGTTTGGAAGGCCAATCAAAAGCTGGAATAAATGTATATGTTTATAATACGTCTATGACTTTACATCAGTGTGAGGGTCAAGTCAGTGAGATCAGTATTAAAAGAATCATAATAGGGTATCGGTAATATAGAACACAAAGAGGATTACCAGCAACAGGATACTGAATCAAAGAAAAACAAGACCATGCAACAGAAATGATTTGTATGCAGTTAAATCCACCACTCAGCCCGAGACTTGACAAACAAAG
The DNA here is from genome assembly GCA_028566735.1 of Ammoglanis amapaensis. Lineage (NCBI taxonomy): Eukaryota > Metazoa > Chordata > Actinopteri > Siluriformes > Trichomycteridae > Ammoglanis > Ammoglanis amapaensis. The sequence goes on from JAOUQU010250029.1 coordinate 12,163, forward strand.
GTAAATATAGACACACTAATTACAGAGACGATGAGAAACAGTAGAAAGTAATAAACCAAAGCGAATCAGACAGTGGGTGGTGACGGGCCATGGCAAACAGACATGAAAAAATCACACAGTGCACAAGGACTGTTGTCATAGGGATGGCAATGTGAGACGGTTGGGGAGGATACAGGTGTCGACGTATCGCAGGTCTGGTTTCACGAGGAAAACATGGAGCTGGGGCGCAAATCCATCACAGGGCTTCAGCCACCTGACCCTGATGGTAATGGTGGTAGGGTGTTTAGGATTTGTTCAGGGAATTCATGCCTTTACTGGTTAGTTTCAACATGTGTTGCAATTCTGATCATGGGAAGGCATTTGAAATCAAATGAATAATACTAATACTAATAGAAAAGGTAAGCTGTTTGCCATCCAATGTTTGGATTGGTGCTCTGTCTTGGGAAATCTACCTGACATCAGGTGTCCATGACCCAAGACCTGTTGTTACCTTGACCAAGATAAGCACTTAATAAAAATGCAATAATAATAATATTAATAATAATCAAAATATCGACCCTGTCCTGAACAGAGTGAATAGTCACGTATGGTCAAGCAATGAATAAAAATGAGTCAAAGAACGTTTACTATTATTATTAGATGACATTGAGACCAAATGCAGCACGGCTGATTTGTAATGCCTTCTAAAACCCTGTTAAAAATAATACTGAATAGCTGAGAAATAAAAAATTAAGACACCTCGAGCAATAAAACTGTCAGAGAAGTGGGGGACATTCAGACAGATGGAGGGTCACTCTCCCGGGGCTGCTGTTGCTAATGTGTGGGTGTAGTGATAAATATGAGGTAACTGAGTGTTGACTTGTATCACCTTGATGGAGAAGCTTAGTCATTTCAGAAACGTTGGTGCTAAGAATAATGTCCCCCATCTGGTATTGGTCTGACCAATTAATCTACTCCTCTCCACCTGGCTGTTACAAAAACATGTCAACAGTGTACATATGTGTGTTTTGTAATTCTAAATATTCTTTTTTATTTATATCTGAATTCATTTCGTTTCCCATTACATGACCTGAATACTAAGGAAAATGATTTAGCATCATTGAAAGAGGAGCACTGGTATACCTAGATGCACATTTTTCACTTACCTAGATGCACATCGTTCACTTATAACCTTTTAACCTTATAAACTTTTAACCTCCTGAGACCCAGACTTTTCCCTGATGTGCGTTTTTTATTTCGTCTAGCTATTTGTGATTCGTAGGACCTAACAAGCTAGGGCTGTCCACAACCAAGGACTTTGTTGGTTGACCAGTGGTCGTCATTTACTCCAACTAATCGACTAATAGTCGACTAAAAATATCATTTAGACCGGG
>JAOUQU010250247.1:0-13531 GCA_028566735.1 Ammoglanis amapaensis
TGTGTGTGTGTGTGTGTGTGTGTGTGTGTGTGTGTGTGTGTGTGTGTGTGTGTGTGTGTGTGTGTGTGTGTACATGTGTACGTTGGCGTGTGTGATGACAATGAGCTGGAACATGTTGGGTGTGATTATAAGAGGTGTTGAGCCAGAAAATGACACTGTACCCACCGTGAAGCACGATGGTGGAAGCATCAGTACTCGGGGATTCTTTCATACCTTTGACATCCAAAATCACATCATAAATATTACATAGCAATTAAAAAAAAAAACTTAATTTCTAAATAAAAGCAAATAAAGAGATTAAAAAACTTATAGGACATATGCAGATAGTTAAAAATGAAATTATAAATAATTGTTATTAATTTAACACTATACACACACACAAACACACATATATTTATATGTGTGGGGGGGTGAATACTTTTTCACAGTACCCTGTGTATTAGAGCTGTGAGCTGAGGAGTACACCGGTACAAACTAACTTGGATGAGCCTGTGGCTGTTTGTCTCTGTGCCCGCGTTCCTGCCGCTGCCCGTGTGTTCAGACTGATCGTGCTCTCATTAGAGACTGAAGCCAAACTTCATCACCGCCGGCAACAAGGACCCGCTGTGATCAGCACATGGGCGTGTCTACCCCACCGGGCACCCCTCCGGGCACCGCACAGGGCACCACGTCACTACAATCAGTTATGCTAATGCTTTCTTTCTCTGTACCAGGCCAGGCTGGTGGCACAAACAGGAAACCGATGCCAACGACTAAATTAATAAACAAATTTAAACAAGTAGAAGTTTCGCTAACGGTCTGAGCGTCTCCTTTATCGGGTCGGATGTTCAGATGGGGGTTTAGTGTTTTAATCAGCTAATGTGCCTGTTTCTGGGGGCAGCGTGGAGAGACCTAGATGAGTGATACACCCTCCTCAATTTTAACCAGGGATCCACTAGCAGACGGTGACACATTCATTTGTGGTAAATCGAGAGAATTGATGACACTAACGACAGACGCTGTGTAGCGCGGAATCCCGCTCCTTCATAAACATGCTAATGCGCTGGTGCCTGCCACTCGGACCTCACACACCCGTTATAGGATTAGTTGTCATGTTTACAAGCAGAGACACTATATACCTGCAGGTGGGGGGTCGGTGGGGTACAAATCCTATTATGAGTTTGGAATAATTCCTTTGAAGCTTCCTCTGCTCCCTTTGTGCCCACGGCTGTTCTCGACTGTGGGTCCTGGGTGTTCGCTAAAGGGCCAAAAGTATTTGGACACCGAACCTTGTGCCCATTGTTTTATTTAATATGTTCCCTCAGTGTTTAGAATACTTTTTCACCACTGTGCAGTGAAACACACACTAGAGGGCAGCAGTGAGCACACATGCTCAACACGGTGGGCAGCTCTAGCCCCAGCAGTGTTCTTTCTGTGCCCGAAGTCTGAGCACCGTGCCCATTCGGAGGTCAATCTCAGGAAGATGGTGGCGCTTGACCTCGCAGCGTGGATCTGTGAGGTTATCAGCGATTCTCCCGGCGATCTGTGAGATGATTGAAGTGAGCGCAGCGGCACTTAAAACCTTCTTCAATTGCTCTCGGCCGTTACAGAAATGTGGCGCCGGTGTTTTCCTGCACCGCCGACCTCCTGCACCGTTATTTTCTCCAAGACCAGAGAAGGAAACACACTTCCTAAATTACAGTAATACACACCGCTATAAACCAAACCCCAATCTCGGCTACAACTGAGATGCAGTTTGTAAATATAAAAATATGTTTAGAAATCGAACCCGACTAGAAGGTGTAAAAAGTCTAGACAGGGATGTGTTCGGGTCTGATCTTATTTTGGGTCTATTGTTCTCTTCTGGGCTCTGATGGTCTCCTGTCAGGGTCTGATGTTCTCATATTTAGGGTCAGATTTTTTTCTTTTAGGTTCTGATGTTCTCATATTTAGGGTCAGATTTTTTTCTTTTAGGTTCTGATGTTCTCAGTTTTGATGTGGAGATGCATCTTCCAAGTATCAGTAATACAACTACCTTGTTGCCACTTGTTGGCCCCTGAGCAAGGCCCTGCAACCTTAAATGATTCAGGTGTGAGACGAGTAATCATAAGGTTGCTGGTTCAAGTCCACCATTGTTAAGTTTCTTCTTTTGTTTTTTCTTTAAGCTTAATGGTTAATCAGAAGGTCACCGGCTAAAGCACCAAGTCCTTGTTGCATAGTCGGGCTCCTGAGAGAGGCCCCGAGCCCTCAGCTTCTGTATTCAGTCATCATTGGGAATCTGTTAGGTTAAATGCTGAAAACACAAGTGTATGAAAGAGTAGCATTATGGGTAACATTTAAATATGTCAAAAGTCTTTTTGATGAGCAGCAGGTTTTTGATGATGAAAGATTCTGATTTTTTTTTTTTATGGTTACAGAACGAGGATTTTTTTTCTCCCCAATCATTTTTAATTCCTCTGTTAATCTTTGGACTGTAAATCACTTCCGGCGACGTGAAGCCATGGACGCGATAGAAAGCGAAGCGAGAGTGCCAGAGGGGGAGTGAGGGGGTGGCGGGTTTCTTTAAATCCATCAGAGAAGAAAAGGGGCACAGTCGTACCCGTCGGTCCTGACTCACCCGTCTCATTCTGCACGTCCTGATGAATTCCTATTTTGACAGCAGATCAGACATGGCGGGGGGGACGATTCGCTGTCAAAACAGAAACGGTACCGAGTCGACATCTGTACTCTGCACTCACACTCACAGCGACAATAAATAATATACATAGATACATTCAATTATTTTAAGTAAACAAATTGTTGAGAGAATGAAATGTAAAGTATTTGATGAATAAAAATGGGAATTATTTGTCAATTAAAAACTTATTTTAAGCCTTAAATGGGAATTCGTTTGATTAATTTCTGTGTATTTTAAAAATTGTGGCCCTGATTCCTCGTCGTAGAACTAAAACAGGAAGTGACGGCAAGAAGAAAACGTGGATGCTTTAATCTGCGCTTTAGAATTGAATGGAAGCGGCACGAGGAACCACAAAACTAAAGAAAAAAAAAAGATCAAAGAGCCGACGGAGGGTCTCTCTCCTCCCCCAAAGAGCTTTTGAAGAGGGAAGATAAAAGAAAACACAGAACACTTGAAAGTATTGGGACGCCCCGTCTGGTGACCAAATCATCTCAGACATTACAGTCACTGACCGGTGCAGCAGATTGTTGAAGTCTGTGTCCTGTTCTTAAGTTACTGGATCCGTAATCTGTAAAAGGTCACTGGTTCAAGTCCCACCTAAGACGAGTTAAATAGCCACAGTTTGGCACCTAAGTGATCTTAAGGTTGTTAGTTTAAACCCTTCCACTACTGAGATTTCACCTGTTGGACCCCTGCACAATGTCCTTAACCAATTCTGTAAGCTATGATTTTTTTTTCCGAATATATAAAAAAATAATAATTGAATATATTTATTTACTCCCTCACCTCCCCAAAAAATTGTTTTTATTATAATAGAGGTTTGCCGGATACAGAATTTATAAATGTACATAAAATTGTTTTATAAAGTGTGGTGATGATATCATGAAGTTTGTCAAATAAAAAAATTAAAAAAGCAAAGTAGATAGCTGTAAATAAAAAAGTAAAACAATGCAAAACTACGGTAAATAAAATCAACTTGACTATAATTTGACTAAATTTGTCCCAATACACTTGTTGTTCTCTGTGGATTTGCTACACAACTTATTTATTATAGTTATTCGTTATTATTTGTATTGTTTGATTGTTTGATCAGTGCACATATCACTCTAGGTCTCATTATACACTATTAAAAATAATCGAACATTTTAAAGAACATTTTAAAGAACACAAGAACAGAGATTTTGTTTGTGGGTGATGTCGACATTCCTCCACGTAAACATTTTACACCTATTTATAATTCATGATGATTTACACATTTTATCATCAAAAGTAGAATCTAGAATATAAATACTGAACAGCATAACTGGCATCAATAAAGATGTTCATTTTATACCTGACGGCATCATTAAAAGTGAGTGAAATACAGCATTTATCCCGGGATTAATTTTATATTGATATATGAACATATTTTGATGACTGTGAATAATATGCAACGTTATTAATGCAACTACAGTGCAAAGATTTAATAATTTATATTAAATGGAGGTAAATATTAGTACAGAAAAAAAAGTTTGATCTGGACATGGTTCGTCTTTGTGACGTTTTATGGGGTCACTGAGACGTGGTGATTAGAGAACTGGACTTGTGATTGGAAGGTTCTAGGTTTGATTCTAAAAGTCGACAGGTCATGACTGAAATGCCCTTGAGCGAGGCACCGAACCCTCAGCTAGGGCTCTCCATTGTGCCGGGCATGTGTGCTCACTGCTGCCCTCTAGTGTGGGTAAATGTGTGTTTCACTGCACGGGTTGGGTTAAATGCGGAGGAATAATTCCTGAAGTGTTTAAAAGCACATTGTATTAGCACTTTAAAAGTAAAGGATTCTAAAAATAAAAGTAAAAAGTATTCTACTCAGAACTAAGCTTAGAAGTAAAGGCAGTCAAATGTCATCAGTAGGTTGCTGGTTCAAGCCCCATCTCTGAGTGATTGATGAGTGGGTGAATGGGGATTGACGGTTCTGCTCCACCCACAGGACACAGAGATCCTCAACACCGCCGTGCTGACCGGAAGGACCGTGGCCACGCCTGTCAAAGTGGTTGCCGTGGGAACAGATGGAGCAGTGACCGACGTGACCGAGTCGGTGGAGTGTCACTCGACCAACAAGGAAACTGTTAAGGTGAGAACGTGCCAATGGTCAGCGTCAGACTTTGAGACTTTTTGTACCCCCTTTCAGATTTTGTAGAGACCCACATAGAAACTTGGAGAACATGCCCAACACTAACCAAACTATCTTGTTGTGAGGAATGTATTTGTTACTACAAACGTCTTTGGTCCTTGCTGAGATGAGAGAGCTAAAGCACAGAAAAATTCAGAGGGGTGCGGGAGGCTCAGCGGAAGGGGATTTTTGGGGGTCACGGGGAGGGGTGTTTTGGGGGCGGGGTCATGGGGGAGCAAGATGAACACCTGTGCGGAGACGGTGAGCGGTATGGATGAGCGATGGCATTTATTTCGTCGTGCACCTGGGCAGGGCGCTCTGAGAGGCTTGTTTTTTTTTAGAAGAGGGGTGCGCGGGGGGGCAGCTGCACCTGTTTCGGTTCCTCCAGAAAATTATTCGGTGTAAAAGGAGAAGATCTGTGATTCATTAGTGCCAGAAACAGCGGGTGGAGCCGAGACCCTTGATGACCCAGTGCCCCCAATTTCTACCCCCGCCAAATCACCATGGGGTCTTCACTGTCCTCCATGAGTGTCCTCATCATGATGAATTTTGTGAATAGTAAAATTACGTGAATGCTCCATACAGACTTTGTGCTCTCCTGCGCCCCCCTCAGGTTTCGGAGAGGTGTGATTATGTCTACGTGAATGGGAAGGAGAGCAGAGGGAGGCTGAGGAGCACGCTCAACTTCACCTACACTTACCTGAGCGCTCAGCTGGAGGTGAACGTCTGGATGCCCCGACTCCCACTGCACATCCACCTCAGCCACGCCCAACTCAGCCAGATCAAAGGCTGGAGGGTTCCCGTCGCCCACGGCAACCACAGGTCAGCATCACTCAGGACCTAAAGTGTGTGAATGGTTTATTCAAATAGTTTTAATAGAGTTTAAATGGGGATAGTTTAGGTGTTGTGCCCGTGTGTGTGTGTGTGTGTGTGTGTGTGTGTGTGTGTGTGTCTGCTTTAAAAGCTTTTACTAGGATTTCAGAATGTGAAAGTAACACACACACACACACACACACACACACACGCCTGTTTCTCCAGGTTGGGTGGAGAGAGTGATGAAGATGACGAGAGGAGGAGTCGGGGGTGTGGTCTGCAGTACCAGCACTCTCGTCTACGAGTTTTGGCGGCCTTCATGGCAGACGGCAATGACTCCGCCCCCTCTGAGCAGTTTGTGGGCCCTGATTGGATGGTTGATGTGACCCGGCTGGTCCGTTACTCTGTGAGGGTGGAGGATCCAGGCGTGGCTCAGCTGTACAGAGGGAGTGTGATCGGCGGCAGAGCTGTCGGCGTCACCAACGTCCAGGTAACGCTCTGCCTAAGAGTTTGATATGTTTCCCTCGTAATAGGAGGAACTCCAATTTAGCCCCCCATCCCCAAACATACCAGTATGTGCAGTAGAGTCGGTACACACTGCATATGCAAAAGTTTTTGGACACCCAATTATGAGCTTCTGCTTCTAACAAGATGCTTTGTATGCTTGTAAATCAGCTAAGATCGTAACTCCGCCTACACCTGTGGAAGGCGGTCCTTCCCTAAACTCGCTCTCTCTGTCTCTCTCTCTCTTTCTCTCTGTCTCTCTCTCGCTCTGTGGTGGCGGCAGGTCACGTCTCCCCTGTCGGGTGTGGTTCTGGGTGAGAGGACGGTTCGGGTGCTGGATGATAAAGTCAGCATCACTGATCTGGGTCTCCAGCTGGTTTCGGGACTGGCACTCTCACTGCGGGTCAGCACGGGCGGGGTCATCGTCGCCACAGCAACCACCCAGAATGCCATGCGTCACCTCAAACAGGTAGGTCTCCTTGTGAGATTCAGATTCTTTTTGGAAGCTTTAGTTAACACTGTGTGAGACAGTTAATTATGATTATTAATATTATACAATATTATACATTAATAATCTCTCTGTAATAACTCTGTGTGTCATGTAGGAGGCGGTGGTGGCATGCTGGCTCCGTTTCAGTGATGGTACCCGGACACCGTTGGACCTGTTCGACCCGAGCACTTATGTCCTGGCTGTGTCCTCCATGGATAAGAGGGTGGCATCTGTGCCCAGAACTTCGGGCCGAATAGCTGTGGTGGTGGCGGAATCTGAGGGGCAGGGGGCGCTGATCCGGGCAGTGCTCGCCGTGCCTGAGGTCTGTCAGAGATCACGGCGCAGGAGCAAGCTGGCAGTGGGCACTGGGAACGTCAGGGTCAGGCTGGTTTCGGGTGAGAGAGCAGTGTCAGAGGCACTGGTCAATGGTGGCATCGTGAAGACGGAAATGCCAACCATGCCAATGGAGTCTGGTTTGCAAGAAGAAATTGGAAAAGCCAAATCAACCATCAAAGCCACACCTTGTCCTGAAAAAGTGCCAACTAACATTCTGATCAAAGGCCATGGGAACTTGATGGAACCATCAAACCAGGACCAGACCAAACGAAGTGTGCCAATGCTGGAGCGAGGCCTGGCATCGGGCATTTTCTTAGACCTTGAAATCTGGATCTACATCCTAATTGGTGTGGCCTGTTTGGGCATCATGCTTGTTTTGATCAGGTGCACCGCATACCCCCTGAATGCCAGTGGTAAGAAGTTACCCCTCCACTGCCAACACCCGGAACACCACGCCCATCACTGGGTACGTCTGGCGACACCCGCAGAGCAAAGCTGCTCAGTCCCGGTCAGAACCTTGACACAACCGGAGATGGCAAGTCCATCCAAAATGTCCCAGGAAATGCCAGCACATCAGGAAAGAACAGCCACCTTGGGCAGGAGGAGTGCCACGCTGCCTCCTGGAGCTGGCCCCCTGGCAAGACCCACCCGGAACGAACCGCTGCACTCGCCAACCAGCAAGAGGAACCAGGTGGAGTTCACTACTTTCACCACGCTGGACATCAAACACCTGGCAGCGCTCAAGAGGAACTGGCTGGAGTTCGGTTGGCACAGCCAAGGCAGGGTGGGGCATTCTGATAGCCAGGAAAGACCAGAGGGTCAAATTGGCATCAGGGAACCGATTTCTGAGAGTTGCCAGGTAAATGATGGTACCTCGGACCTTCACTGTCCAGTGGTGAAACCGGAGGCAGAACAGGTGGCGCGGCTCTAACCAGGTACATAAGACGAATCTTTCTTTATATCCTCACACCTCCTGAAATCTGGACTGAAGAACATGCCAATGTTTTCAGAGACAGTGAGTGGAGGTGGTTCTAAGGGTGACCGCATGTCCACCTTGTTAAGTTGTACCGATCGCACCGAACACATTCCAACTATCAGCAGTGTTTCTTATATTCTTCTATTTGTTTAGTTCGTCGTTTTGAGATTTATGTAATAAAAAGAATAAAAGAATAATATAAATGAAAAGATTTAGCATTTACACCTTTTATTAAATGTGTGATAAAATTGTGTTTTGGCTCTATTTCTGTTTTTTCCTCTGTTAAAGGTCAACCAATAAATTGAATTAAAAAAAAAAACAGAAACAAATACTATTAATAAAAATGAGCATATAATAACCAAATAATAATAAAGATATTGATAATAAAATGGTAACAAATTAGGAAAAATTATAACAATAGTCAGTAATAAATAATGTTATTAATAAAATATAAAATATAATAATAACACATGTAATAAATAATAAATATTAATGATCTAATATAAGTTAATATAAATTAAACACCACCACCAAGACTAATAAAAACTGTCAGCACAAACTTGTAAATCTGTAATAATCTGAAGTTTTCGGAGAGTGAAAGTCAGTTCCTCTAATCTAGAACAAGATCTCATCTAAAGCCCTGAGAACATCTCAGGAATGTTCCTCCAGGATTTTCTCTGAGCTCAGAGAGTCGCAGCTTCACCTGAACAACAGTTTTAATCCTCTTAAAATGAGCCGAGAACTTCAGAACCGTCCGAGTTTTACATTCAGGGCTGATCCGGAACACAACTGTAGGAACTTTGTACAAACTTTTACCAGAAGATACAGAAGGGCACGTCTGTGTTCAAAAACATAGGGCACAGACTACCTACATGTGACACCATCCTGTGTGTGTATGCTCTGCTGATGGACGTCTCCACTGTGGGACCCGATATAACTGCTCATTTGGATCTCCAAAAAGACGATTTTCAGAATATTAAGGATTTTGAGAACTTTATCAATATAAATTATTTTACATGAGTGAAAATTTGGCTTTGTGGAGAGAAAATTTGGAAGATATTTCTGAAGGGGAATTTCTCTCTGAAAAGGAGATTTGGATCTTCTGAGGGGAATTTTATGAGGGGAGGGTCTATCTAGAGGGGAATTTTGGATTGATGGAGAATAATTTGTACATTGTAATTTTTTAATAACTCTGGAGATATATTTTATGTTTATGGGTCTTTAGAGAATAAATTTGGATTCCTAACGGAGAATTTAATTTATTTCTGTAGAGGAATCGGCGTGTCCAGATTATTAAGAGTTGTTGGAACTAAATTCTTTTAAGTTCCCGCAGGATAATAGAAGAATTTCAGGGAATCTGCTGGCGGCGATCTTGCCTCGGGCGCTCATCCGCCTCTGAAACGCCAAGCAGAGAGATCAAAGACATGCCGGAGGAAACCGAAACCATGCCGGGATTTCAGCTCAGTCCGTCGGAGAATAAACATACCCCCGTCCAGAACGCCTGCACCACGGGGCGCCCGATCCGACGCAGAGGAATCCTCAAATAAACAGCTCCATATCCTCCAAGAACCCTGACTGGCACCGTCGCGCTGGCACCAGCATGCTGGCACCAAGGAACACAGGTGAGGTACACAGGTGTGGATTCTGATAGTGAGCAGAGGAACGAGGACCAGCAGGGTCAGAGGTCTGAACCCTTCTGAACATCTCTAAAGACTGAAGATCCACGGTGGAGGTCAAAAACTGACTTAGGAAACAGTTGAACAAAACTTTGTCTGTGCTCTCTCAAAAAGACTTTTGGATCTGTAAAGAAACATGTTGGAACAATTGGGAATTTAAATCTCTAGTGTCTCATTTTGATGCCTTTACATTGTAATTTTGGAACCTCTAGAAGTAAATATCGGCTTTCCAGAAGGGTATTTAAATGTCCAGAGTGTAGTTTTGGAGCATGTAGAGAGGAACTAGAATTTAGGATCATCAAAAAGGAATTTCAGATCTCTGAAGAGAAAGTTTGGAATTCTCTGAAGGAAGTTTGGGATGAATTGGAAGTTAGTCCTCTTTCTGAATTAAGTGTTTCCCAAGCTTATCAAGTTATAAAACTGGAGCAACTCCAGATGAATGTCTGGGGTTTGGGTCCAGGAAATTCTACAATTATTTTCAAGATCGCAAAACATTTATAGCTTAAAGTAACCCTGACACCATAAAAAATATTCAGCATCAAGACATAAATGTGGACACTAGGTACATTTGGTGTTTCAATTACATTTCTCCAGTTAAAATTATTAATACAGCTGAATGTTTAAAATATAACCAAAAAAAGCAACGCTTAAATGAGTGCAAAATGCAAAATGAGTATGCAAATTTAAAAATTACAAAAATGAGTTAAATAAAATGTTTAAAAGATGTAATCTTGTCTCATATTTAATTTTCTTTTACAATGTGGAACAGTTTACGCTCTTAAAGAAGCTCTTAAAGTAGTCCTATATGAAGCACAATGGGTTTAAGAAGCTCTTACAGTAATACCAGTGTTAAAGAAGCTTTTGGAGGAACCTCATGGGTAACAGAAGCTCTGGAACGGTCTCATTAAAAACTCGTCAGTCTAGCTTGTGTCTGAAAATGGGATCAAATTACCAAATAAGAGGAGCGATAATGGACTTTCTCCACTAGAGGAACGTCAGGTGGCCTTTCAAAATCTTGTATTTCAAAAAAAGTGATTATCAGCCATGTCCAGTCTTCATCCGATCCACTTTCAGCAGATTCCAGCGTCCTCAGTATTCGTGTTAAAATCTTGTTTTCTTATTTCCTTCTTTTAGCTCGTGTACGACATCAGACCTCCTTCATTAAGCTTCTCATGGTTTCTTCAGAAATGTGATCTTCACTCCACTGATGAGATTAAAACTGCACTCATCACGTCCAGCAGGCTTACTGTAACCATCACAGGCAACTGATCCTACAACTGATCCCACAACGGTCTCACATTAATCCCACAACTGATCCCACAACGGTCTCACTAACAATCCCACAACTGATCCCACAACGGTCTCACTAACAATCCCACAACTGATCCAATAAACGGTCTCACTAACAATCTCATGAACAATTACACAATCTCACCAACAATCCCACAACTGATCCCACAAACGGTCCCACCAACAATCCCATGAACAAACCCACAACTAATCTCACAAACAATCCCACAAGCATTCCCACAAACATGTCTACAACTTATCCAACAAGCAATCCAACAAACTATCCCATAAGCATTCCTATTCTTTTTACTGTCCCATAAACAATTCCACACAGAAATGATACTAAATTCCTTGTATGTGTTATTGTCATTCCTTGGTCGTACCAGCATTTAAGAAAGTTTGGGAGCATTTGGGATCGTGGGGGATCGTGGGATCGTTTTAACCCTTTAATGTCTTCTGTAATGAATGTGCAAAAACCAGCTACAGCATCCTTCCTTAATACATCATAGAAGCACCTGATAGGTTGGTGGTCATGTGATCATGTTGTTTGTTTGAGTTAATGCGGTATAAGTTTGGCATGGTGCGCTGGAGGGGTTTATTGACAGACGGGGCAGGGTGACATGAATAATGTGGGTTTTAAATTGAGCGTTTGATGTTCGAACCCGGGGCGCATCTGAACGCGTACGCGACCTACAGAGGAGACATCGATGTCCGTGTCTTAAGGGCCAAAGGAAGGAGTGGGTGTGTGGGGGGGTATTTCAGCATTATTGATTCACTTCGGGGGTCCTGCTCTCTCTGTAGCGGAACAAATAGTCTCACATCAGCAGTACAGGACAGAGAGGACCGGAGCGGAACCGGGGCCCCTGGGGGCCAATGCTCACTTATACACTATTACTGCTGGAGGATGGGGTCATCATAGAGGGGGTGTCCTTTAACTGCAAACACCCTTCAAAAAAAAGACAAAAAAAGAATCGAACAGAGGGGCAAAAATATCAGGACACACAGTCAGAGTTAGTGACCTCTGCTGGTTTCTCCAGGTAAAACACACAGAGAGGAAGCACTCAGCCATGTGGAATTGGAACTAGAATCAAGATCCAGCCTGATCTTGTTATGATTTTCCGTATTGAACTTGACACGAGTGAGGTCTGAATCTCGTGCTTGGCACCGTGAGCTCGGGTTTCTTAAGAAAGCCCCAGAGGTCTTCTGGGATCAGTACCTGAACCTGCAGACAGGAGGCGTCATCTCGTAATCTCATCATCTGAGTAAAAACCTCGTTTCTGATCTCCAGTTTCAGGCACCAAAAAGCTTAAAAGCGAAGAAGCTAAAATAACAGCGTGATGATAACGGCGGTACGAACAGCGCTAACATGAGGGTTTCTGAGAAACGGGGTCTTATTAGAACCCGTGAGTCTGATTTCAGAACATTCCTGCCGCCAGTGCTCCTTATGAACGTAACAGAACTTAACACCTCGACCCAATTTTTTGCACGATATCAGATCTTTTTACATTTGTTGTGTTGTTTAAATTTTCAGCATTTAGCTGAAAAGCACCTTTATCCAAAGTGACTTACATTACAGTAACAAATTGAGCAATTGAGGGTTGAGGGCCTGGCCCAGGGGCCCAAAAGCAGCAGCCTAGCATTGGTGAGATTTGAATGGTCGAATACTATATTTTAATGTTGAATGAATATAATATGAATTATGGGAAAGTTTGCACAACTTTCACTAACATTTTGTAAAAGTTCTTCTAATGTTATATTATGTTCTTGTTATCTCACATGAACGTCAGTAGAACGTTTTTGAAACGTTAAGTGACCTTAAATAATAACTCCAACATTCTAAATGTTAGTCAGAAAATGTATCGAGTGTAACATTATATTAATGTGCTTCTAACATTTATAAACTAAAAGTAAGAAACAAGTAAACTGGACACAAGAACATTGAAGGAACGTTCTAGTGAAACATTCATACAACCAAAATTTAATGTTAAGAAAAAGAATTCATTTTAAGTCTTCTTCCACTGCACTGTTCCTAAAATCTTAAAATAAATGATATTCAGGTGCTGCAGATTAATGTTACTTTTTATAACGTTCAGAGAACATTTAAAAAATGGACAAAATCTTCCGAAACCTAAACGGAACGTTTGCGGAATATTGAGTGTAATTTTGTTCACTGGGTGAAACTCAAGAACATTATTATTAGGCCTGTTACTTTTATTCCTGCAACAGATGCCAATTCCTCTCTCTCTCTCTTTTTCTCTCTCTCTTTCTCTCTCTCACCCGCCAGGATGTAAAGCGCCAGCGGTTCCCCTGATTACACGGTCCGGATCCAGAGCAGCACATCTGCTCCAGCTGTTCACCCAACCGAGCGCCCAGAGAGCGGCAGCTGCTTATCTTATCAGGGTTTATATTAATGAGGTTATTATAATCACTGTCACACACTAGGAGGAGTGACAGCACACACACACACACACACACACAATACTTACATACATACACATATAAACACACACATGCATCTGTACACATATTCTCTCACAAACACACGCACGCACGCACGCACGCACACACACACACACACACACACACACATACACACACACACACACACACACACACACACACACACACACACACACAC
>JAOUQU010250356.1:0-13529 GCA_028566735.1 Ammoglanis amapaensis
TAAGCTACTACAAAGCGCTTTACTCTATTAAACTGTAACTACTCACCGGGGGGGTGGGGGGGTGGGTTGAGAAAACAGTAATTAAGAACTGTTTGTAATCCTGGATGTGCCGGTCGTAATCCTGTTCTTACTTTTGAAAGTCCTGATTGTAAAACGTAACGCTGCACTTGCCTTAACACAAAGTGCCCTTTTATAACCACGAAAGTAATTCATTTCCTTTGATATCGTACTTCATAACACTTTTGATTCTAATATTCAAGCTATTTGTGCATAAAAGCTAAAGATTCAGCCGGGTAGCAAGTTTCATTGATATGCCGAGCGTCATGTAAAACGCATTGAGTGATTTTAAACAGTGTTTTATTGTTGCCATGGATTCTTTACGACGTTTAGAATATAGTGCGGCTCTGTCAGTAAACTAAAGTCATTTAATTTCTGGCATTCTCCAGTGAAAAGTAACTAACACGGTTATTTATCTGATTTATCTTTATCGGGTGGTATTTCCCGCTATAAGACAAATAATCAGCAAACTGATTTTCGACAGAAAAGCCCCACAGCAAGAAGTCCCGGGTCCCGGGTTCGATTCCCGAGCCAGGACGATCCAGGGCGTTTCTGTGTAGACTTTGCACGTTGTCTCCGTACCTGCGTGGGGCACTCTGGTTTCCTTTTTACAGTCCAAAGATGCAGTTGGGTTAAATATACTGATATTGCCCTGTGTGTGTACGTGGTTCAGCACTGTCACCTCACAGCAAGAAGTCCCGGGTTCGTTTGCACGTTCTCCCAGTGTCAGCGTGGGTTTCCTCCCACTGTCCAAAAACATGCACCAGGTTAATCGGAGATGTAAACATTGTCCTATAGATTCACACAATCCCCGTAGCGGGATACGAAGTTGGAGAGAGATTTGGCAACCTATTCCGTAAAAAAAAAATATATATATATATATTGCTGAGAAACTCTAGGGATCGGTAGCAGCCCACTGAGGGACCCGAGAGTCAAAAGCGACTGGAAATGGGTAAACACACACACACACACACACACACACACACACACACCCTGTAACAAACTAGCAATGAACCCTAGACTGACCCTAAATAGGATAGTATTTAATGGATAGATGGACGGATGGATGTTGTGAAAGCTTCTACTGATATATTCATTTAGCTAAGCTCAGACAGAAACTCGGTGCCAACTGCGTCCAAAAGATGAAATATGATTGCATATGTCTTAAATGTCCAGTCCGAACTCAAGTACCAACATTTCATAAGAATAACGTTCAGATCCAGCAATATTCCCGACCTGCCCCATCATTCCCCCTGCAATTAATATTTCATCGGCGGCTGAACGTCACATAAAATGTGAAGTCAGATTCGTCTGTGCGGCGGGCGGCTCTCATTTCATTATGCAGACGGGAAAGAGTTTTCTAAAATTAAGTCATTACTTAGACCACAGTCATGATTTATAATAGTGGGGGCAGGAGAGCACACGGTGAGATGGGTTGTAGGTTCAAAGTTGGGTAGGTGAGTAAGCAGGTATGGAAATAGGTAGGTAGGTAAGTAGGTGAATAGGAGAGAAGGTAGGCAGGGTGGTTGGTAGGTAGGTTAGAAGGAAGGTTGGGGAGAAGATAGGTTAGAAGGTTATGAGATAAGACGGTAGGTAGGTAGGTTGGTAGGTATTTGATTTGGTACATAGGTTGATCAATGATTAGGTAAGTAAATTCGGTGAATAGGA
This sequence comes from Ammoglanis amapaensis, assembly GCA_028566735.1. Lineage (NCBI taxonomy): Eukaryota > Metazoa > Chordata > Actinopteri > Siluriformes > Trichomycteridae > Ammoglanis > Ammoglanis amapaensis. The sequence goes on from JAOUQU010250356.1 coordinate 1,726, forward strand.
GAGAAGGTAGCTTGGTAGGTTGGTAAGAAGATAGGGTAGAAGGTTATGAGATAAGAAGGTAGGTAGGTGAGTAGGTAGGTATATAGGTAGGTAGGTATCTGAGTTGGTACATAGGTTGATCAATGATTAGGTAAGTGATTCGGTGAATAAGAAAGAAGGTAGGCAGGGTGGTTGGTAGATAGGTGAGAAGGAAGGTAGGCAGGTATACGAGAAGATAGGTTAGATGGTTCCTAGGTAAGTAAGTGAATAAGAAGGTGAATAAATACGTAGGTAGGTGAGATGGTAAGTAAGTGGGTAGGTAAGTAGATAAACAGGAGAGAAGGTAGGCAGGAAAGGAGGATGAGAAGTTGGTTAGAAGGTTACTAGGTAAGTAGGTAAGTAATTAGGTGAATAAATAGGTAGAAATGGGAGTAGGTAGGTAGGTTGGTGAGAAGGTAGATAAGTAGATGAATAGAAGAGAAGATAGGTAGGCGGGTATATGAGAAGATAGGTTAGAAGGTTACTAAGTAAGTAGGTTAGTGAGTAGGTAGGTAGGTACATAAGTAGGTGAGATAGGTATCTAAGTAGGTACGTAGGTAGGTCAGTAATTATGTAGGTAGGTAGGTGAGTAGGTCAGTGAACATTAATAGTTATTACATTTACTGTATAATAACATGAATTATTATTGTAAACCAAATTTACAGAACTGAAATATTTAGTATTATTTAAAAACCCGAACATGTTTTGTTTGAAGCTCAGCTCCACTACATGAACGTTTCATGACAGGGGTCCAGAAATCGTGCCAAAACTGGAAACAGATTCTTTATAGTGTCACAACGCTGATATGAACCTCTTTTGTGCAGGTGAAAAGATGCAGTCGGCTACCGCACCAGTGTTGGATGGTGTGTGTGGGGGGGCGGGAGGTGGGGGTGGGTATTATAATCAGCAAGGTCACTGTCAAGTAAGGGTAATCCCAAATAAACTGAAGGTGATGTTTAAGGCGTGGGACCAAGATTAAAAATAAATAGAAGTTTCTCAAAGTTTGACATTACAAGTGTCCAGAACAGCTCTGGTTCAGCATCCGACTTGCCCTTTGACCCCTTTTTTAACAGATAGCAAATAGCTTTATTCGGAATAATAATTATTATTATTTTTTAAATAGAACAGGTAAGAAAGCACTTGTACAGGATGTGAGAGGACTTTGGGTGAGCAGATTGAAAGCGTCCGGGGTCTGAGCCGAGTTTCTTGATGTCCTAGACGTTGTAAACGTTGCTGCAGTGAGTCGAGACCTGATCCAGGATGAGCTGATGTGCTGTCACTCGGCTCGTCTTTCATACGGATGCTGAATCGGGGTCCTGTGCTTCTGATTTCCGGGACCATTTTGACAAGCACAACAGTACTAAAGAGAGAATTTCGAAACATTTAGATCTTATGTTATTAGCCCGTTTTGATCCGTCGATATACCAAATTTAATTTGTTGATTTGGCCCTTTTTTTCTGCCAGAATCTTGACACAGACCTCCTTATTTATATGGGCTGGTTCATGTATCCTACTAGCACTTATAACAATTCAGGGTGTCCACTTAAGCTTGAACAAATGTTTCTGGACTGTGGGAGGAAGCCAGAGCTCTAAATTCTGTTTACGTCATATGAATATGATTGTTTATACTATATATACAATACCACTACAAATAGGGTGCCTTATGCAGGTAATATATACATTCCACTGCAGATTTTATGATTTACTACTAAATGACCCATTTGTTTACGGCACTGGCCTAAATCACATCGAATGTGAAGGACATCTTCTGTCATTCATTGTGCCTTGAGTAAACAACTCAATATTTGAAGAAAGAACTGGACCCCCCCACCACCACCACCATGCTTCCATCGCCTTGTATAAACCATGAACCCGGAGTTCTGATAAAGCGCTGCGCTGCTACTATAAAAATGGAATAAGAAATCATCTTGACACAGCTACGCATCTTGAGCCCGAAGAGAAAGGAAAAAAAAAGAGGGGAAAAAGAGAGTTTCTGAAGGTCATCGCGTGACAGCCACTTTCCAGGGCCGTAATTACCAAGGGCTGTGATAAATTTGAAAGGGCTGATATAGGTGGAGGTTAATCCATTTGGTTCAGTCGGGAAATTGGTCACTAAGAGCAGTGGGAATGCCACATGTAGCTCGGAAGAGAAAGTGGATGGAGAAAAAAAAACGCTGCGGCGACCTGTGAGATTCTTGAAAGCGGTGTGACAGAACATAGGATGATACACACGAGATAAACGTACATGGATACCAGCACTTTACTTTTGAGTTTGTAGTTTTATACTCTTTAACCTCTAAAGACCCTGCGTCCTCATATGAGGACATTACATTTCTGGTTCTCTGCACCATTCTACACAAACTGAATCTGAACTGTGTCAGCAGCAACTCTAAACTCTTCTAACTGTGAATCGAAATCATTCAGGCCACAAGGGGGAGCACTGTAGACGGCAAAATATTGGCATGTGCTTGTTACGTTTGTAAATAAAGTCTTCAGTATCGGTTTTGATGCTCACGATGGTAAAAAGCGTTCGTTCAGCTGAAATCTACAATGACGACCATTCAGACTCGTCACCATACCGGAGGGTAAACAAACGAGCATGACAGAACCAGGCAGAAACTCGACGCCCTCTGGTGTTGGAGCCGGGGAATTATTTTACAGTGCAAATGAAGACAGTTTTTTTTGTGTGTGTGTGTGTTTGTGTTCATGTGCGTATGTTTACAGGATGTGTGTGTGTGTGTGTAGGTATACATGTACAATATGTTTGAAGGTATGCACGCATATACGTAGGTAAGAGAGAAGATTGTGTGTGTGTGTGTGTGTGTGTGTGTGTGTGTGTGTGTGTGTGTGTGTGTGTGTGTGTGTGTGTGTGTGTGTGTTTTCATGTCTCTCTGTCTCTCTTTTTCTTGTGGGCATGTAACAACAGTTTCTGCAATACTCAGCTGATTCTCTCTCTTTCTCTCTCTCTCTTTCTCTCTCTCTCTGTCTCTCTCTCTGTCTCTGTCTCTCTCTGTCTCTCTCTCTCTCTCTCTCTCTCTCTCTCTCTCTCTCGCTCTGTAAATGTGAGCATGAGTATCTGACGTGAGCAACAGAGCCTCTGCGTCACCTGACACGCACCTCCAGAAATTCCTAACTACACATTGAAACTCATCGCCCCCTGGCGCTATGGCAGTGAATTACATGGCGACGCATATGACCCCGATGCAGAACTATAAAAGGAAAACGACTCAGTCGAGGCGACGGCGTTGTCTTGTTGAGTGGATGCCGAAGTATAAATCAGCCTAAACAGTGCTAAGATCCTAGTGTCTGAGTGCAGTAACCCACCTACTCCATAGGTGTCACTACAGCAGATATCAGACATTACTAAATGGATCAGAACAAGCTGGACCGGGTATCAAATACCTAATAAACAAGCATATAGATGCCTTTATGCGAAGCGACTTACAATTACACACAAGTGTACACAATTTTGTGCAATTGGGGGTTAAGGATGTTGCTCCGAGGCCCAACAGCGGCAAACTTGATAGTTGTGGGGTTTAAACAGTGAGCCGTCACTGCCCTAATCAAAATAGTGCACTACGGTGCAACCATGCTTTAAATCAAATCAATTCCCTGCAGCTCCATGTGTAGTGTACATGACCACAATACCACCGGAGCTATTACATGTCATTTGTTATGACGTGTATAATAACGGTGTGGTATATTGTGTGTATCCTGACGTGACAATTCTCCGGAGATGTGCCAGTATATTGCTACCGAATGGACACATAACTTAGGTTAAAGCCATTATTGAGTGTAATGGGTCTGCCAAGTAAAGCAGACGACTTAATAATGCACTTGAATTATTTCTATATTTGTTGGTTCTACTGGCAGTAAAAACCACTCAGCCAAAGTGAATGGGTCTATCATGCAGAACGCTACAACAGTCTCTGTCAAATTAATTGCTGCTGCTTCAAGAGGGCTTCGATTTTATAAATAAATACAGAGCTTTCATGCACAGCCAGGTAATGATAACGGCCGTATCTGATGCATCATGTAGAACCTTGGAACATCCCGTTGATGGTTTTTATATGAATAAGTGATAAAATACTAATGTTTAAAATGTCTTTGTCAGATATTTGCCAGGTTTATAGGCCGGGTCAGAACGCAACATGCGCAGAGAATCGGGCGCCTAGACGGGGCACCAAAAAACCATCACATTAACAATAATCATAATACCAAAATAATGTTTTTATTTTATTTTAATACTAAATAGGGAGAAAAAACTTACAACACGAACCAAAGTTGGAGAACCTCGATCGCGCTGCTATACTTTACCAAACTTAGACATTCATGGACACTAAGTCACTTTCAACCAGTCACTTTTTTTTAAATATATATAAACAGGTTTATTCTCCTTTTGCTTTACCTTTTTAAACTTTTCTAAACTTACCGTCTCCTACTTGTTACCTTTTTAATTGTGTTTGCATTAATGTTTTACAATTATGTTTACAATTATTAGTTGTCATTTATCATCTATTTTCTAGCTTGTTAACCGTAATTTCGAGTGTTTGGATGGAGCAGTTATAAAGCATTTCACTGCCGGTTGTTACTGTGTATAACTCTGTATGTGACAAATAAACTTTGATTTGATTTGATTTGATTATAGGCACCGGTGGAAAGTAGGGAGGAGTCAGAATCGAACCCTGATCGCCAGCTCTTAAAAGAACTCTGTTGTCCTTGAAGCAGGTGATGTTTGGTGCCATTGTTAATGCACAATGAGCAAAACGTTTTATCATAATTAAAACATTTCTTATTTGCAACTGCTTTCAAAACATGAATATTTCATTTATACAAATAAAGCTCGTGCGATGGTGGAGGTGATGGGTGGGTACGTATGTATATAAGGCATAACAGCAACCTGAAGATTCCTTTTCCCATGTCTAATTCTTTTCCTCGATAAACAACAGCCTCACAAATGTGTGTTTTGAGAGCTAACAAGTGTGATTATAGTTGTATTGTTGTATAGTTGTCGTCAAACGAAACTTTTCTTCATCTCTCTAGCTGACATTACAACTACACAAATCACATCCCTCCATGTCAGATGTTAAACTGAACACGACCTATAGTGTCTGATAGGTGTCTGATGGAATTCCAACATGGATGAGTTGCTACGGGGACTGAATTCCTCGCATCGTTTCTTGTTTCTGTACATTCTGCACATCTGACTCTGTTTATATCTGCTGGCTGCACACCTCACTAGCACATGTACCTCACCACTCACTGAGTACCGTGTACCGACCAACACTCTTCATAACCTGTTTAGATTAGAGACGCTTCCTTTACAAACGTCTCGCTTGTTTTCCTTGTACATACATAATATATTTCATTGTTGTGTATCTGCACCGTGTATCGTATTGTCGTGCACTGTTTGTTTGTTCTCTGTCGCACGATGGTCCAGGACGGACGCTGAGTCCGTGTCGTCTGAATATGCACCCGTACGTACCTGAAATGGGTCTGATATTTCAGCCACACAATTTGTGTCATGTGATTTTCATTGTGTTGTGTTGCTGTTGTCTGGGTTACACTGTACTTTGTGGAGCTTCAGGACGATCTGTGATGTCATTAACGGTTCGGTTGATTCCTTCCTAACGTCGATGTTTTTATCAAGAGGTTCCGGGTTCGAGTGATTCTCACCCGACGTTACTGATCGAGAGGAACATATTGGATGGGAGGAATTTAGCCGGTTAGTGTTTGTGTGTTTAAATCAGGCGTTTTATATTTATAACGTTAGTGATGGTGTTAATAATTTTAACATTAAGGTTCTAGGGTTAATAAAGTCCCTACTGACTGTAGCAGGGTTCGAGACGTCATTGGACGTCGCCTCAGAGCGTATAGTGACTTGGGCATAGTCGCACTTCTGTCATTGTTTGATTGATGTACCGGATATCAAGGCAGATGAACACAAACTGGGGGTCACAAGTCAACCAGCGCTTGGCAGACCAGTACCAACCAGACTTATGCCAACTCGTGCCAACTGATACTGTACATCGATACATCATTCTGGGTTGGGGTTGGGTCTGATTCATGGGTACAAGGTATCTGACAGAGGTTACAGTCCATGACATGCCACACACACACACACACACACACACTTACTTGAAATGCAGGATGCATTTCCATAAATCACACATCCACGGATGAATATTCAGACGTTCGATTCAAGACAGAAATAAGTTGGCATATGGTGCAGCTCCATCACAAGGTCACGGATCTTACCGTAGACTCCCTGGCACGAAATGCCATCCAGGAGGATGATGAGCGTGATGAGCCCCAAGATGCTGATAATTCCATCCATCCTTACGTGGGTCTCCACATATCTGAGTCAACGCGAGGGGTCTTTAGATTCCCAGATGTGAGGAGCAAGTTGATCAGGCAGATCTGACCAAACACACCGAACACACACCGAACACACACCGAACACACACCGATCTCTGGGGGTTAATAGAACCCGCCGAATTCCCTTCCGTTGGATGCTGGATGTAACAACGAGTCCAAAATCAATAGGTCCGATTCTTCAGATGTGATTTGAATCACTATGCGTTACCGTGATTGGACGGGAGGGGGGGTCTGATGATGGGGGGTCTGATGATGGGGGGTCTGATGATGGGTCTGATGATACGACTGCAAGGCATCCGTGACTCTCACGATCCGGACCGCGGTATCCAGTGGTATCCAGGAACGCGGTGCGCAACGGTGATCCCGGGTAACGGTAACCGGTGGCCCTCGGTGATCGCGATGGTCACGCGCGCGGTGCTAAAAGTTCTGATCTCACGCGCACACCGGTCGGGAAGAGATGCTGCTGACGGCAGGACGCGCTCGTCCTGAACCGCTTCTGTCCGGTACGGCTGGGTTCTGTGTGGCTGCTGCTGTGCGCGCTGCGTGTGGAGCGCCGATCAGTCACATTGCGCAAGACGGCGGCGCGCTATGGAAACGGAGCGCCGACGCACGCGCAGCGCGCTCACTACGTCAACGCGCGTCTCATCTGTATGGAAGACTACACACGACGTGAAGGGAACCATGGGGGGAAAAAAATAAGGAGGACCTGGTGGAGGAGAAGGTGGAAAAAAAAAGAAATGTGCAGCAATGGGTTTGCTGTTTTGTATGTTCTCCTATTCCGTCCAGGTCTTGATATATCTGACTGAAGCCCTGAGAACAAACTTTGTTCAAATGTCACCCATGAGCCCCATTAATTGTGTTTTATATTGGTCATGGGGCCATGTGCAGCTCTCAAGCCCCGGGGCCCCAAGTCAGAACTGATGGGTACTGGGTTCGAGCATCGCTTCCGCCAAGGTCCAAGTGTTTGGGCCCCTGAGCAAGGTGGCAAATGTGAAATGTAAAATGACATCCCACTACCATCCATCCCAGAGTCGGTCCGAAAGCATTTATGTGGCCCTAAGCAGAATGTTTGAATCTGGGCCCCTACATACCACCACCTCAGCACTTCGATGATGCTTCGATCATTCCATCATCAATCCAGGCACCACGATGGACCACGTCCCCACTATCATTAGCATTAATTCTAATTAGTTTACATCAGGGGTCACCAACGTGGCCAACGAGGACCTCATGAGGCGCGACCCACGGACGTTACAATCTATAATCATTAATAGTAACATGTCATTAAAGGTTATAAATTTGTGACGTCACAAGTGTGTATCAAACTGGAAGCCCTTCACATTAGTTGGTAGATGGTAGTTGGTAGGTGACCCCTGGTCTACATGATAACGGTGTCATTCTGAGACTTGTTTTTAACTTTATATGGAGAGAAAACTCACCAAAACGTGATAATCAAACTTTTATTTTAAATACAGGACGGTGTAGAAGTGTGTAACATTTATTCACCTTTTTTAGGGTGGCTTAGTAGTTAAGATACTAGATGAGAGTGTTGGGCCGGCTCTGCTCTAATATATTTAAACATAGATTATAATTCATATTTATTGAACAAACAATATACTACTTGTCAACATTAATGAACATAATAGTGGCCTAGTGGGTAGCAAGACCATCTCATAGCAAGAACTCAATCGGGGTACTTTCTATATGTAGTGCTCCCGTTTCCTCCGACAGTCCAAAGACATTCGACCAGGTTGATTGGAGATGCTGAACTGTAACGTGGATGTGAACAGCAGCTTTTTTATTGAGCCTGGAGGCGCCGGTCAGATGGGAGTTGATGCACCGGATGTAAGTGACTGACAATCAGACACCAACAGGATGATATAATGATAACATTAACCACCATGTCGCTACTGTTGGGCTCTTGAGCATGGCCCTTAATCTTCAATTGCTCAAAGTGTGTTCAGTCAATTCGGATAAAAACGTCTAATATAAACGAACACGATGGACCCAGACCCAGCAGATCATTCAAGTCGTTAAAGGTTCATCTCAGAATTTTGCCAATCCCTGATTTGCATGTTTTATATTAATTCGAATTTGGCATGTTCTCTGTTATTTTTTTTAAACCTAACACAAAGGCGAGGATGTAACTGATGTCTACAGGACTTATGTTGCTATGTGGTAGTCATTTCACCAGTTGCACCACAGTGCCACCCCTAGTCCAAATCCTTCACGTTCCACACTCAGTCTCAGGCAGTTTAGTAGTAGATCCAGAACAAGGGGTACAACTGGTACAAATATTTTGGGGGGTTACTGGGAAAGCCTCGTAAAAAAAGATTTATTTTCAGTATCTTTTCAGTATTCTAATTTTAAATGTCATTGACATACTTCCAGAGATAGACGGGATGCATTGAATAAAATGGTAATAGAGACTAAAGGCTCGACCGAATTAACAAAATACGTTTGTAATTATTTCACGGACGATCTTAGTTAGACATTGTAAAAGATAAATAGATAAATAAACATTTATTAACTGGACTTAACTAGATAATGGTGGCTTAGCAGTTAGCACTGTCTCCTCTCAGCAAGAAGTCCTGGGGTCGATTCCCGGTTTAAGGAATACAAAGCTTTCTTTGTGGATTGCGCATGTTCTCCTAGTGTCTGTCTGGGCTTCCACTAGGTTCTCCGGTTACCTCCCACACGCCAAAGACAGTCAGGTTAACTGAAGATACTGCAACGGTACTGTGTAACAGAATGGTCACCAATTCAGGTGTGTATGCGCCCGGTGTGTGTCTGACTGTGACCCCAAATAGGAATAAGCGTTGGTAAAATTAGATGATGGCAGCATGGATGGTCTTTATTATCTATAATATCTATATCTGTAATATATATGTAGTATATATTACTACATATATATTATATACTTATCTATCTATCCATCCATAGCTGTAGGCAACGCAAAGACACTTATTACCAACACTACGAGTCTAATCGACTCGTATTTTGGGGCTCTTTAAATGTACTTTAATATAAGTTTTGTTATATTTTAATGCTATTTTATAATTCTGCAATAACTATGAAGTGCTGTAAAATGTATATATTCCATTTTAAATGTCTCTTTCTTCATCCATTGCATGTGACACATGGGATCATTATTTGAAAGTGAGCGTGTGAACTTACGATTCTTTGCTTGTTTAAGAATTAAATTCCCGTCTGTCTATAGCCGATCATTTGCGCTTTATGTGGAATGGATCACTGTAAAGGACAAACAGACAGAAGCAGCTCTGCATGCATGAGGATCAGGGCTAAAGCTCCATCTGGCTAACACAGATTATCCTCTTCCTCACTTTTCTCTCACTTTGCTCACACCGTTCGGCACACGTCGTTAATTACAGAGCAGGATAATGTCTGTACAAGCATGAAATGAAACTGCTGCATGAACCTGGAGAAGCTACATTGATATGATAGGAGGAACGGAATTAAACGTCGCAGTACGAATCCGCGAGTAAAAAGACGTCATTGTTTAATACGACCTGTGGACAGATGAACATATTTGTAAGATGCTAGTAATGTGACTTCAAATTCAATGTTATTTGTCGTTACACATATACAGATGTACAGTACAATGAAATGTTTCACTTTGCATATCCCAACTTGTCTGGAAGTCAGGGTCAGAGCGCAGGGTCAGCCAACGTACGGCGCCCCCTTGAGCAGACAGGGTTAAGGGTCTTAAGGACCCAGCAGTGTAGCAGAGTGTAGCAGAGCCTGGATTTGAACCCCCAACATTTGGGTTCACAGCCCAACGCTCTACCCACTAGGCTACACTGTCCCTAATCCACTAGGATGTGGTACAGTGTGAAACGATGTTACACTACGTGCACCGAACGGATTGCATTCTAAGATTCAGTGCATTTATGTAAGTGTGTGATTTGGGACGTGTTTGTTCGAATCGTTTTCTTCCTTTAAAGGGTGTAAAAGTCATTTAATGTGCAGAACAGGAGCTGCAGTGTGATGTAAAGTTCCAGAAAAACAACCCGCTGTCCCTGCTGAAGGACAGATAACATTATCAGCGGGCGTCTGCCACCCCCGGGGACGCCACCCCAAACCGGCACTGCCATCATGACATCAGTGATGTCACAAGTCTCTGTGATTCTGCGCACAGATGGAAGATTCGATGATGAAACATGACACATTTTTGGATTTAGCATCGAGTTTTCAATATATATATATATTTATATTTTTATATATATACACGTATAATGTTTGTGTGTGTGTGTTTGCCTCTGCAACAGACCGGCAACCTGTTCTGGTGTTTAGTGTATTCGCCAACTTAATCTTTCTATACAAGATATTTCATGTAAAAATTAATTTAATTATTATGACTGAACATGATTTGAAGGGCCTTGCTCAGAGGTCCAACTGTGACTCCTTTGTCCCTAGGAGAGGGGCTAAAACTGGCAACCTTCTGTTTACTAGTCCAGGGCTTTAATCAGTGAGCTACGACTGACCCGAATGAAACAAATAATGAATGCACGTACTCATTCATCAGCTTTATATGTTGAGTGGCCACAAGGGGGCGCTCACGAACAATGAAGGAATTCTTATTACAGGTTTTAATCTCAGCTGAGGTTAGAAAATAAAATCCTGGACTAGAAGTCCAAAAGGTTGCTGGTGCAAGTCCCACCACTTGCACGGTTGATTATATACTGTGATAATCCTCCCACAGTCCAAAAACGAAAGCTGTTCCAGTACTGTTCAAGTTAATGTATGTTTGTATACATGTGTGTGTGTGTGTGTGTTTCAGTGCAGGAGCTGCTGTACTGGAAGGACGTATTGAGGTCCGGGTGTGTATTCGGGGCGTCTCTGTTCGTGATGACCTCACTAAGCATGTTCAGTGTGATTAGCGTGTTCTCCAACACGGCTCTGATCCTGCTGTCCATCACCATCACCTTCCGGATCTACAGAGGAGTCACCGCTGCCCTGCAAAAGAGTCAAATCACGCACCCCTTCAGGTGAGATTCGCCCCGGTCGAGTGTCCAGTTTACCCATCATGCATTTATCTTTACTCAGTACATGTGGACCCTGGTGCATCATTACACCTCCAAATCCATTTACCGTAATTAATGGATCACTAGACAAACCGGATTATAAAGCGCAATAACAATGAACCTAATATTAACCTTATATTTTCATACATGATCAGCACCGGATGAATTCAGTTATAACAGATTATAACAGTTTCAGACACTCGTGGATGAAAATAAAAAACATTTATATTATAAAGAGCAAAAAATGAGAGATAAAAGAGGAACTGAGGAACAGAACACAAGTCCAAAAAACCAGCACATCCACACAGTAAACGATAAACAAGTGGATCAGAATAAAACAGCACAAGATCTAGAAGCTTCTGT
>JAOUQU010250574.1:0-13526 GCA_028566735.1 Ammoglanis amapaensis
ACACACCGGTTCACTCCCAAACACTCTCTCGCACCCTACACACCTGCACTAGGCTCCTCCCTCCCCTCTTAGCGCCCCCACACACACGAAGCGGAATAACTAGAACATGTGAACAGAGCCTCATAATATTAAACAAACACATAACCCATAACATTTAATAAATGCATAACTCATAACATTAAGTGATCGCTACAATATATTACATAGATTGTAATTTTCTAATTTACACCAATGCAAGTGAGATTTATAAATGAATAGCGACAAAAGAAATCGCGATTACACCATTTTTAAAATCGCGATAAAACCGTAATTCGAATTTATCATGAAAATCGCCCAGCACTACTGGATTGTATTGCATTGTTTATATAAACATGATGCAATAAACAAACTTTATTACATCATAGAATGACACAAATCATCCAAATGTTAAACATCTATAAAATGTACATTGACTGGGTTGCATTTTAGCAGAGCCATTACCAATTGGACCCAAATGTCTCGATTTTAATAGAGATGAAGTAAAATAGGTTTTAACTTTGCAATTTCAAACATTTTAATTTTGGGAAATACTTTTTTCACAGCACAGACCTATCACTAACTTTGAATTCTTAAAAATAATAAGAATTTAATAATAAGAAAATTGCTTCTAGTCTCTTTTTATGGAACGCTGTCATACAAGTCTCAAACAGGCTGCTCTTTCACAGAAAGCTTTCTGACTTTACAGGGAGACCAACAGTAGAGACAGTGACTCGTCCCCTGAATGGTCCTTCACCACAGTCCGCAAGAAACACAAGCAGACCAATGGAATGGTGCGTCACGTTCAGTACTCTTACAGCTGTAATCTTTTCAAGAGTTTACATTCTCTTACTTTCTTTTACATTTAGGACGCAGAGGTACAAAAGTCAACCAGTCTGTCCACAGTTTTAGGTCCTGTGTTTGCTGAGGTAATCGCCGTTCAACACCCATTTGAAACACTTGAAATAACGAAATTAGCATGAAGCACTTTATTTTTAGCATTTAGTCACTCGAACAGCTTAAAATGCTGTAACTGTGTAACGCGGTGGTGTTTGTTTTAGCTCAAGCTGCAGCACAGGAAGGATGTGATTGAAGAGCTGGAGAATAAGGTGCATGCTGCTGAGGATCAGTGCCCAGGACTAACGGACAAGATGATCGCTCACGTCCTTGAACGGATTCAGAGGTCACTTTTATTTCTTTTTTTATACTGGTTAGAAATGACAGTCCAGTTTGTTTTCATCAATATATGGGGACGTATTATGACTAATACTTGAAAATGTCAGAAAAAAGTTTAACACACATGACTTTGATAAATGATGTAAAATGATTCGATCGTGTACAGACTGACAGCATTTGGTATTCAGAATGGAGAAAACCGCAGGAGTTAGTTTTTGCTAAAAAAAAGAAAAAGAAAAGAACACTCATTCATACAGCGATAAATACACAAGTCAATATTTGAAAAACTGCATATATATACACGTACATGTCCGTGGTCTGTCTGTCGTTTAGTGGTTAGAGTTTGTACATAAAACCGCTTTAAAAATAGTTCCTTATCAACTTTTGCATTGCCGCCAACATTACAGTCCATTACAGCACTTCCTGTGGGACTTTCCTCTATCAATAACCATAGCACTTCTCTCATGCAATGGCAAATCTTCTACTAATCTATCAGGTGAAGTTTTGGTGGATTTGCTCGACCGGTGGTAGATGGTATCAGGGAGATTTTAATGCAAATTAAGTAGTTATTACATCATAATACCACAGAAGTCAATAGGCCAGTTTTTCCTGACACCAAACTATTCATAATCATTTACTAGAGTGGCTGGATGGGATGGATGTTATTCAAACTTGTTCACATGGAAATACAGAACCCCCCAATAAAATGAATTTTTGCATAAAATGACCCATTTAAAGACTTGAACTGATTAATGTTGTCATGAATATTACATATTCTAATAAAACAATTGTACACATTTTAGCAGTAGGTTGGGTAACTTGCTCTAGATTTTATTAAGCACACTCTTATATACATAGCATGTGAATAGCTCATGATGACCAGCTTAACTCTTTATGAGAATGTCTAGTCACATAATTTATACATTAAAAATGTGATCTAAAATAATTAATATATTTAAATATGTAATATAAAAATATATCAGGTTCCAGTGTATGAACTGATTTGCTTTAATTAACTTTCTTAACAAAGTCTTTTTTTCTTTGTAGGTTTTCTGCCAGTTAGTTTGGTGCTGAATTAACACTCAGATGAGACTGAGAAACTGAGTGACTGAATAGTTGATCAGGCTTCTACAGTCTCAGCTCTTCCTGTTCACTGATCATGAACACACACAAGCACACACACTCTCCTTCTTAACATGTGGGGCAGAAGGGACTCAGGTTGCACACACTATACTATAACCAAAAGGAATGACCCGCTTTTAGTTAGAAGAAATATTTATGATTTTGCCATGTGTCTTTAATCTAGACTCAGCTGGTCATTACTGTTGTACTATTGACTTGCATCATAAAATACATTAATGGTCTGTGCCGGACATCACCTTTATGATAGTGCCCATTTTTCTATAGGATGTCCATTAATACGTCCCATTTCTGCTGATTCGAATGCATTGTATTCATTAGTTGAATTTAAGATTTCAAGTACATCACATGTGCCATCTGTCAGGTTTGACAAAGTTAGTTAATAAACAACAATGAATGCATTCAGTCATGCTGAAGTGTTCCATCACAAAAGATTCTAAATTGCCAGCATATCATCTGACCTAGGATGTCTTTTTGCTAAAGACGTGTGTGTGTATATGTATGTACCCGAATGCAATACTTTATTTTAAGCTTATATCAGTAATATTTATGTGTGGGAGGTTAATGATTTAAAACTTTTTTTTGTATTTTATTTCTTGAGATTTTCTGTTGTAGGCTTTATACACTGTTACATGTAGCATTACAGAACTGCTGTATGGAATAATCTTCATATTACATCAAAGAAAATACCAAAAATACCTCAGATAGAGCAGTGAGAAATGACAAAAAGCAACCCAAGACTGGTTTAATTTATGTTTTAGTAACAGAAGAGGACTTTTGCAGTGCAAAAAACCTTTTCATTTCTGACAAATAAGATTCAATATGTTGTTTCCTTAAGATAAATGGATTATATTTTTAATCTAAAATTGGCATATATGCTTAGTCTTTAAAATTCTGACACAACAACCAGTGTCACTAAATATTTTATGCTTTGTGTGGTAGAGGTAACATATTTTAAAAGCTGTAGGAGATTTATACTGTACTGAAGGAAATGCGCTGCACACACTTTGTATTTGCTGAGACAGTTTTATAAACACACATTCCACGCCCCTCGAATAAATGTCATGCAGGAGATTCACGCCAGAAGTGAGGCGCAAACATTTATACACGAGTCACCCATCATTTCTAAATTGTGTTTGAGAGAGATAAGCATTGTGTAGGCAATACATAGGAAATAGACTTTTTAATGGCTTTCTTTGGATGTTCACTTTTTGTTCTTAACTAACATCGTAGGTTTCCTACAGAGGGAAAATGTACCTGCCAAGTTTTTTTAGTAGCCTTAACGGTGCCATCACTGGTATGGTGGTGACATGATCAGCGCACCTGATGGTTTGCAAAGTGATGCCAACATTACAACCATTGTGCCTAAACTTCACTTTTCTATAAAGATGTCATTTGTTTTCTGTTGTGTAAGCTGAAAGCTTAAAGGACATCGGACACTGATGGTCTGAGGTTTAAGAGCAATATGGGGTTTGGTAGGATTTTGTATTTCTTGATGTATGTTGATTTTGTAAATGTTCTCCAAGCTTTTGTAAATGTTTGACATTGCTGCATAGATCTGTCAAAGCTGTATTGTATATTATATATATATATATATCTAAAAGCCTTTTTTCTTTTCCTGTAAATGTCACAAACTTCCTTTTGGTTTGGATTGACAAATAAAGATGTAAATTATGATGACACATCCGGTTTATTGTTTTACTTCATAATGTGTTTGTTCCGACGGATCCTTTTGACAGTAATGATAAGAACTCGTATAAAAAACTAGATCTTATCTGATCTAGTGTTGATTAGTGCTGATAATGAATGTGATTGTGTGTAGGCTTTTAAACAAAAAAAACTTTGTGTATTTATATTGTAAATGTCTTTATCTTCAACCTGATGTTCTTCCTTTCTGTTCTAATACATTTGAATTCTTTCCTCCGTGGTAGTCCAGTGTTCCAGCTTTGACAATACGTTAAAATTTTTATTTAAATAGATAATTCGATTATATTATATAATCGTTTGATCTCTAATCACTATGACTACTTGAAAATAAAGTTCACTTTGATTTTCGACTATCTGGCTTACAGTTAAGAGTGTAAAGAAATTTATACAAAGCTAAAATTCTGCTGTTATGTTGCAAGTACAGATTTATACAGTATTTGACTTTTGTGATGAACTACAACTTAACATAAAACTTTTTTGTAACCGCTGTTTCAATATAGCTTTGACAAGAATGGTTTTAAAATGAAAGAAGAAAGTTGTGTTGCACATTATTGTTATTGCAGAAATATAGTTATACAGTTAAACAAAAGGAGGAATATTCTTAAGATGTGACAAACTTTCAAGACACTGAAATCTTTATTTGCGAAAAAAGAAACGTGTATTTGTACTTACAAACTAAACTGTAATTCTTGTCATTCTTAAAACAGTGTAATGCAGTAATTGCTCATGAAATTAAAAATAACTAGAAGAATAGAAAAATACATTTTACTAGATTTTTTTTCTAATATCCACTATAGGTGCAAGATTTGCAATACACAAGAAAAATAAATAATTTTATAAATAATAAATTAATAAAATAATACATCTTCGTTCAGCAATAGGATCTGATTCGTCGTTCTGTTGTAAATATGATCAATGAAAGTTATGAGCGCAACTCTCATGTCATCAACTGTAAACATATTACACAGCTTTCCTGTTAAACATGGCTTGTTTACTTACCACACAAAATGTGCGTATTAACAAAAGATTTTGCATTTGTGAGACACTAAAACATTGTAAAGAGCTACATGAAATGAGTATTAAAGAGGGTCATGATCCAGAACTGCGTCTAGATAAATACAACAAAAGTCCATTTATGGCCAGATGACAAAACACTTTGGCAAACAGTGTTAAATGATCGGTTTGAATCTTGGTTTGGCGGTTGTGTTTGTGGTGGTTGTGTTCTGTACCCTGACGTCCCCATTAGAAGAGACCTTCCTTCCAGGCATGGTTATGGACCATGCAGCTGCAGCATTGCCACCAGCTCTCACAACTAAGTGGCTCCATTCTGGTTTTGGTCATCATCACTTTGGAAGCAGCCGCACTTGACTCATTTTTCTCTGATGTGCTAAAGAAAGGACAACTTTTTAAAATACAAAATAGTACTTTTTATATATACATATATATTTAGCAGATGATTTTTAACCAAGGCAACTTACAGGACAGTTACACTATACAGTCTGAGCAATAAGGGGTCAAGGGCCATGCTCAAGGGCCCAACAGCAATCTAGCCAATCAGTGAGGTTTGAACCTCACCACTGATTCTTTTAACTTATTAATCACCCCTTAACCACTTAAGTGTCCCATAACCACTAGGCTACAGCTGGTATACATCTTGTCATTAAAATGTTTATATTAATTAACATTTTTGTAACACTGCATGTCTTAAAACATTTGTCAAACAGATAACATATCCATCTAATAACTAACACAATAAAATATTAACTATGTGCTCTTAATTATTACACATGTTACACATGTCTGATATGTAACATAGTTGATTTTTTTTTCAGATAAATTAGTACTAAATTAACATATTGCATGAGCATATTCTATTAATTAAAATGCACTTGAAAAGTTATCTAATTATATTTTAAACAACACATTTCAACAATGATTGGAATCATACCATTTTACTTTTTCATTTCTTCTCACAACACTCAAAAGACATGTCGGCACGGCGGAAGTTTTTAATGTTAGTCCTGCAGACAGGTCAGTCTAGTACCTTTTGTACATTTCCTTCCTATATTTCTAGCTCATTTAAGATCTATTTGACTAAGATAGAGACAGTGTGTTGTGTTATACCCTGGCCTCCTTCAATGTTCCTTCAATGTTATTCTGCCCAATCTTTAGACTACAAAAAGTAAAAGAGCGAACATGTAATGTTACACTTCAACATTTCAAACTAACATTGTTACTATTTTATCAAGGTGATGTAATCAGAAGTTCTCGACCTAACATTAAAGTTGTGGGAACGTTTCATATTATGCTTCCTGTTAAACACAGTTGAGATGATTTTGGTTGAGCTAAATATCATCATCAAGTGCTCAGCATCTTTAGGAACTCCTTTAAGACCAAAACAATAAAAACAATTGTAAAACAATTCCTCATGGATCTAAAATCTAAAATGTTCTGTTATTTGTTTACCAGGGAAGGTCACATGATAAATACACGTTTAGTATTAGATTACAATGAAAAGACTTTAACCGTTACTGTAAATTAACAAATAAAATGAAGCTTGGCATTGAACTACTGAAATAAATATAATATCACATTTCTATTTGAAGACTAAAACTATAATTTTGAAATTATTATAATTTTGAATTTATGTATTAGTGTTTCAGAGCTACCTCATAATAGAAATGCTGTTTGATACTAAAATAGATGTTGCTATAATAAAATCTACAACTACAGCTTTGATTTTACTTCCTTGTTAGAGAAGTTTTTTTTATCTCTAGTATATAAAATGACTGGTTTATGTGACACTTATTGTTTGATAACCAAAAGGCCTCCAAAATGAGAGTGAACCGTGACCTACATCACTAATAATAAACATTAAATGCCACACAAATCTCATTACAACATCCATATAAAACAGATGAGTAAAGTATCGATTACATTTATATTCTCGGTTAATATTTACATCCTGCGTCTGTACCTGAAGAGAGAAGTGTTTTTTATTCCAGTACCACCAGGGGGCAGCAGTAGCCTTGACTTACAATGATGGCGCCGAATGTCCAGTATATACAAATCTGAATATCTAAAGCTTTCGTTCAATACGTCAGTATTAAAAGTCAATGCTGATATAAATCTGAACGTTACATTAATGCTTTCGAATTGTGAGAATTATGCAATAAATATGAGGTGAATCAGTATGGGGAAGGTCATTATGGCCAAGTTTGTTTCAGGCGGGGAGGACTGTGTTGAAAGTGTGTGTGTGTGTGTGTGTGTGTGCTAAGGCAGACTCCATCATCCTACAACACTGTGTTGAAGAGTGAAAGTGAATTAATAACTGCAATAAATACATTTATTTTAACTGATGTGACTGTAAAACAGTTTTAAAATGAAAAATTACTGGAGGCAAACAAAAGAAAAAAAATCCTTTTTGCTCTCCTAAATGGTGTTTCAGTTTATTTATACATGTTAATACACAGATAGTTTAAGACTTTATTAACTCTTCATTAAAACGTTGTGGTAAGAGTCGGTTCCCATCGTCCGATATATGGCTTGAATTGATTTTGGTGAACATTACTTTAAAAACCTATAGAAAATAGACCTTTTACAATAGACAATATAAAAAGACATGGCCCGTTATAAATTCAATACCCCAAATTAGGTACTAGCATTTATGTCGGATTTATTTGGTTGTATCCAATATATATTATTTGTACGATGCAACAGGATTTGGCTCAGATCTTTAACATTAATAAACATGATGGAATGGAAATCTAAACTTATCTTGACAATTCTGTCAACCGATAAAAACAACCAAACAGTTTATATTTACCAGGAGAAAAACAAATCAAAAGATAACATAACCATAAAATAAAATAGAAATTGTTGGCAACAAAACTGGAACATCCTCCGAATGGGTCTGGGTGAGTTCTCCAGTAGTGCATTGGATCCACGTACAAAATGTCAATATCAAAAACGCCAGAAACAAAACAACTAATGTCGATGTCACTATGATGATGATGATGAGGATGGTGGTTGGTCAGCGATGCTGTGCTCATAAATTAACTGAAAGGAAAAGAAATTGACAAAAGAAAATAAATGACAAACAGAAAAGGAAATGAACCATGGAGTGAAATCATGCATAATAAAAGTCATCATACAAGGTAAACTAAGTCAGGTGAATAAAAAAAACATACTTTTCTGTTCAAATACAGTATAAACACATTATTATTCTTTTTCTTATTAGTATTATGTGCTACTGTATGAAGGGAAGTATGAGGGGAGAATTCGTATGAGGATCAGCTTTGTGTACAGAGAGCCACACCTCGATCCTCATTGGCTCTCAGCTCTGTGCAAAAGCCACCAATCAGCCTGTATTAGTTATAAGAAGTTACGAGGAGTCGTTATCCGGCTTTCACCTCATAAAAACAACTAATCATGTATGAACTTAGCAGGATGGCAGAGCAGTTACCAAGCTACAAGTTTGAAATGGCAACTCTGTGCTAGCGTGTTTCTCTCTGCCTCCAGCCGTCCAATAAACGTTTATAGACATTTATGGCATCTGATGGTATGTTTCGCTCTGCAGGTAGATATTTTGCATCATGTCTCATCTTAAAATAACTAAATGTTGTCAGGAGGAGCTTTAACTTACTAGCATGTCATTTACGATCAGTACCAACATCATTTATTCAATCCTAAATGCAGAAGTTTGTGTTCACTGTACGATTCAATAGTCCAGCCACATGAACTAATTGGTGATTATTACTTTTACCAGAGAATAAAGACTTGCTTTTACGTAGTTCAGTGATCAGTGAGTCCGTTAACATCATGTAACACAGAGTTAATGTAGACTCGCAAAACGTACATCCCTAACATTAATAATACATCACAGGGAAACAAGTTGCTCCGTAATACAGCACAAGTCCTATTTAACGGATTGAAAAAGATGATCACTGGTCTATAAAAGGAAATCTATGAAAATACAAAACTAAGGTTCATAAAAGGATAAACAAAACAGAAATAAAATAGATAGATCTGTAAATATGTATGAATAAAAGCTGTTAATATTTTTACATTTGGTGTGCTGTACTATTTGGAGGAATTTCATGCATTTTCAACATATTCCTGACAAACAACTCACAGAAACACTGCTTCCCACTTCCTTTATAGTTATTAATAATAATAATTATCAATACCAAGGTACACCATGACTTAGCATGTTTATTTTTGAATTAAGCCATGAATTAAGAACTAGAACTTGTATAAAACTAAGAGACAGAGATTCTGCAAAACGATTTGAACACTGGCAGTAATGTTGGTCTTTAATAGTTCTTAAAAAAATAAAATGAAGGATGACAGTTAAACGTTAAGCTCTGCATATGAAATCAGGAGAAACGATCACTTACTTTTTCTTGTCTTTGTCTTTTTTCAGCGGCTGTGATAGGGAGAGTGTCTCAGCTGCCACCTTCCTCCTATTAAAAGCATTCATCTCCTCCTCGAGGTCTCTCCTCTTCTCCTCCACCTTCCTCTTCTCTTCCTGGTGCAGGCGCTTTAACTGTTCAAACTTTTCGTGGAGCTAAAAGAAAGCGCCATACCGAAGTCAGTCACACATTTCGGAGAAACCAATTAATGACAGGACATAAATGCTTACATCATATTTTTATGACCACAACTTATTTGTGAGAGCTGAAGCACTTAGCTCAGGAAGGAAGTCATTGTTTGTAAGCAGGCTTGATGGGTACTTAACATGTGAAAGGTGAACAAACAATTTAGGTATACATTCATCTGTGCAGACCAGAACTTTCAGACAGCAAGCAAGATGGCTAGAACAGACCAAAAACTGATCTCTATACTGTAAAAGTATATAGTATCCATCCTTACCCCCGATTCCCCAGATCTGAACTGGTGTTTAAGATTCATAGTAAAACAGACAACAAGCCTTCTAAAATTCACACTGGCTTTTACACAGTTGTTAAAGTTTGTTTTTAAAACATTAACAGTTAGGATTATTATATAATATGACACACATGATCTAATTTTAATGTGTCTACGTACCTTCATACTTAGAAAAGCACCATAGAGGCACCAAGTCTGATAGATAATCGGGTCTAACAGAGTCACGATAGAGGCAATATAAGAAATCGAAACACTTCTTACCTCTCTCTCTTTGTCCTTTAACTCGGCCTCGGTTTCTTTCACCTTACTGACAAACATTTGCCTCATTTCCTCCTCCTTATGCTGCAGATCACTCAAGAACTCTTTCCTCTTGGCCTCATACGTCTCCTGTAAACTAAACCACATTTATAAAGTTCAAACATCCGGCAGTGTGAATCTGATCTTTAGAAGCCAGTGAAATTTAATAAGAGCAATTCTTTCTTACACGATCATTAATGACATGGATGCTTGATAATTGGTTTCTGTTCTCTTCACACATCTTTCAGAAGTGTAGTTTAATTTATATAATGAAAAATTAGAAACGAGCATGACTACCGATTCAATTCTTTACACTTTATGAACTGTGGTGATGGCGTGGACACACACCATATTTCCTGTAGAAAGTTTTTATTTATCAGGTTGCC
Source organism: Ammoglanis amapaensis (assembly GCA_028566735.1). Lineage (NCBI taxonomy): Eukaryota > Metazoa > Chordata > Actinopteri > Siluriformes > Trichomycteridae > Ammoglanis > Ammoglanis amapaensis. Next base: position 10,611 of record JAOUQU010250574.1, read on the forward strand.
ACGTTGTATCCTTAATATTTTTGGGTTTGAAAGCAAAGCATTATGATTTTTATATTTTATTGGAGTTGACTCACAATATATTGTGCAAATGTGTGTGTGTGTGTGTGCGTGCGTGCGAGAATGTGTGTGCTCTACTGGCGCAAAATGAATCCTGGGATGATTGAGGACGTGAAGGAAACATCAGACGTGTCCTTCATTTTAGCAAGAAAGAAAGACGCATTTGAAAGATCCTTTGAATTCGGACAACCTTGTCGCGGCATTGTGACGTAACCGTAACCGGCCTTCAAATGCGTCCTTCGAAGGCTGCAGACCCTGAATAGGGACTATAAGCGGTTCATTTACCAAAAAAAAAACAGTGTAAGCCAAAAAATAAAACATTTTCTAGGAATAGATTGGGAAAACAATCATAAACAATGAAATATTTTATAATAAATTCATACATTTACTGTAAGTACTGCTTCACTGCCGGGCCCCAAAAGGTCACCAGCCAGATTTAACTAAAGAAATAGGTAATTACTGCATAAGTGATTGTATGTCAGCTGGCAACACGTTCTGTAACCTTAACAGATGCAGTGAGTAGCTTCTCATTTGTTAAATAACCACAATGAAATGCATCTTGTGGTCGTAGTAAAGTTGGTAATTCGTTACAGGAGAGTCGAATTATTTGCATGAATCATGCAGAGAAAACATCCAAGGAGATGAATGAAATGCACACACACCAGCATCTTTAACCCTGGAACACTAATGCTGGGTGATTTTCACCCACACCATTTTTGTCGTGTGATTTTATAATAATAATATAATTTTATTTAGTAGCACCTTTAATGACACAAAAGAACACTTAAAGGACACAAGGACAAGTAATAGTATGACAAAATACTAATAGACCTAAACCAACAAAGTAAATGATATAGACCAAGAGTTATTAAGAGGAATTATTTTCATTGTGTTGCTGCTGTCTGAGTTACATGGTGAGATTTTGGGGAGCTTCTGGTGCTCATTGAGGTCATTAATGGTTTGGTTGATTCTCTCCTCCAATCTATGTTTTTAAGAGGCTCCGGGTTCGAGTCATTTTCACCCGATATTAGTGATAAAGAGGAACATATTATAGTTAGAATTTACCCCGTTAATGTTTGTGTATTTAAATCACACTTTATATGGAATAAAATATATCCAACGTTAGTGACTGTGTTCTGGTGTTAAGAGAGAAACGTGCAGGTAAAAATGTAATATCAGTGTTTTGACAATTTTTGGTCCAGACAGAGTATAGGTTGTATTAAATATTACTTTTATAACATTTAGCAGAGCGTTTAAATGCAAGCCAAACAACTCCGGTTCCTGCTCAGACAACCCAACAGTGATGAATGCTTCTATTTACATATTATATACATAGTAGGTTAGGATTTTACCAACATGTTACATTCGAGACAGGACTGGCAATGGTTTAATGGTCATAAAAAATCTCCAATTCTCATCACTTGCATGCCTTCGGACTATGGGAGGGCAAACGCGCATACTTCATTACTAATAAGAATTTAGCATTTGCTTCATGTTTGAAAATTGTGTTCATTATTAAAACGTTCAGTCTTCGAGTCAATCTTGGGATGTATTTTCTCTGAACAAGCTTCTATTAAACAGCAGATTGTTCATTTATTTTTATAAACTGCTATTTTGGTTAGTGTTATAAGGACCAGTTCCTCTACCACTGCCAAGTACGTGGTAGACACACTTTGTAGATGCCCAAGCAGCTGATTAGTGCCCACGCTTTATGTGTTAGGAACATTAAAATCTTCCGCACACCAAGGATTATAATAAATGACTACAATCTTTTACAAAGACGTTTGAGACAAAACTAGGCTACCTGAATGGCTGGCTGTCTGGATCTGTGTCTTTAAAGCCCATTTCCTCGAGCTTGCAGCGTCTGTAGAGCTCATAGTGGCGGGTATGTGTCTGTTCTCTGAGATCCTCCATGTTTACTCGGATTAACATTTCTCGCAGTTTCACAAAGTCGCAGTGGCTTTCGTTTTCCACTACAGACACACAAATGGAATGTCAGTGAGAGCACAATAATGTACGTCTGCTTTGTTGCTACATCAGATAAGTGTTGACATGACACCAACGATCTTTATAAGAAAATTTGATGGAGGCTCAATGTCACATCCCAGCCAACAAAAAGAACACGTTTGCTTTGCTACTACACTTACACTGTGCAGTCACACCGTGCATTTGCTTTTTGAAGAACAACATTCTTTAACCTGAATCAAAGCAAACGATTTAAACTCTCTAAACCATCAGCGCTGCTTCCTGTTCGGCATTCCTGCAGCTGGAGTGATTCCATCTGAAGCTCAGGAATGAAACAAAAAAAGAAAAAGAAAAGCTGCCAAGCAAGGAGCTCTATCACACACCGAAAAAGTAGGTAAAAGCATGAATTATGGGTAACTATTACAAGCAGCTCATGATCAGCTTTCATCTACAGAATATCGTCCATATAGTGTGTATTTGCTTAACTGTATTAACCTAAGTAAAGCTTTGACCAAAATAACTTTGAGATGAGATTTCAGAACATCATGAACGACCAACAGTTCCAATATACAACACAGAAACACTTTAAATGATTATAAAGAATGAAGTTTACTAGAACAATAACCCCCTACTACCGGTCCGTAGATCATTTATTATCAGGTCACAAACAAAGAATAAATATAAGTAGCTAAAACAGTTTCATTGCTTTTTCTTTAGGTGTTATAGTTACATCTCACCTCTAGGTGGGAGCAGTGTCTTAGTGCAGAAAAGAAAAACACGATCATTTAACATTGTTTACAGAATCTCTTATATGAACCTGGACCCGTATTTATCAAACTTCTTAGAGTGGAATTTTGGACTTAAGTGCTGAAAAATTCTTAGATTTGCTCCTAA
>JAOUQU010250681.1:0-13526 GCA_028566735.1 Ammoglanis amapaensis
GAATATGTAACCACAGTTCTCGTTTTTCAGGGCGTTATCAGGCTGTCCAGGCGTCCATGGAACTGCAGAGCCGAGCGACTGGTCGGACCATTTCCAAGAGTCTCTGAACAGACCGATCCAAGTTCCACAGCCTTGATTGGTGATCACTGACTGGACAGCCGAGTTCTCTGTAGAGCTTCTTATGGTGGCCAGATCTGTGTAATACTGCCTGCAGTAACTCTGAGCACCAAGCCAAGATCTCCTAATATTAACGTAATAATAGTACCTACTGGTTCCAGTTTTTGTCTCTATGGAATTAAAAACACATCGTTAACATTAATTTGTGCTTGTAATTTTAAATGGATGTTCTAGCTTATTATTGCCCACAAGTTGTCTAACCACCAGGTCATGGCTGCCCTACATACATTCATTAAAAAATAAATGTTTTTACTCACCATCATAGCACACAAAGGGCACCACATTATTGCAGTTTGCATCACCATACAGACCTGGTCCAGGATTAATAAACCCACATGCTTCTACTCCATTTCCATTGTTGGGCTCGTTTAAAGACCATTTTATATAAACCGGAGTCTCGTCTTTGTAGGACCAGCGCCAGGTACTCATGTTCAAGTAAAGTCCAATCCAAGCATTGGAGGTGAACTGATACTTCAGAGCTTCGTTCTGTAGTTTGGTAAGTTCATCACTAGTGGAGATGGTGGCCAGGTCGGTGTGGAAACTTCGACAGTAAGTCAGAGCATCGTTCCAGGTTTTTACCTGCTGGATCAGATAGAATTTACGGTGGATGGAGAGGACGAGGGGGGTGAATCCTGAAAATCAGATGTTTAGTGTTAGTTTTAAGATTAAATTCTATTTACATTAATTCTGATGGAAAAAATAAGTTTCACCACTGATTTGTGTAAATTCAGAAGTCATGGTTTCATTGTACAGAGTGTAAACACACAAACACACATGAACATTTTACCTGAACATAACATGAAGATAAACAGCAGACGCTCCATTCTGGCTTCTACCTAATAATAATAAAACAAAAGTCATAAATACATCGTGTGTTATAAACCTTCATGGAAACTGTAAATCTCAGTCATTTGGTAAGAAATTCACATATAAATTATAATGTATTAATAGTTTTATCTGTATGATTTCTCTCTATTTTTTATCTGTATATAACAATAAAGCATATAAAACGTGACATTAATAATAGACATTAAAGTTTGATAATGTCATTTCTTGAATACAGATTATTACTCTGTCATAAATAAATAAGCTTATTAGACATTAGTATGTATTAGTATTACAATAAATTAAATGTAAGCAAATGACCTGAAGATGAAAGAATCTTTCTGACTGGATCTCTGGCGTCAGTACATCACAGTTTCAGATTAAAGACGACAATAAACTGGGTGTTTCTGGGGCGAGGCAGATCTTGTGTGTGTCAGATGTTCCCGGTCCACATTTTCATAGTTTCCTAATTATGTCGATGTAAACGAGCAACATTTGTGCTTGTGGTGAGTTTAACTCAAACATTTCAATAATAATATGAAATACATCAATTATTATCTGATTTTTAATATTAACTTTGTACTGCTGATGCCTGAACACCTCACAGCAACAAGTCCCGGGTTCGATTGTGACTCTTTATACTGAGACACACCGCTGCAGGTAATTAAGATCCGTGCAGGGGGGATCCTGGTACCCAATGGTTACATCAAATTCAAATTCAATTTTATTTGTCATTACACATATACTGATGTTCAGTACAATGAAATGTTTCTCTTCGCATATCCCAACTTGTCTGGAAGTTGGGGGTCAGAGCGCCATTCCAGGGTCAGCCAACGTATGGCGCCCCCTGGAGCAGACAGGGTTAAGGGTCTCACTCAAGAACCCAGCAGTGGCTGTGTAGCAGAACCTGGATTTGAACCCCCAACCCTTGGGTTCACAGCCCAACGCTCTACCCACTAGGTTACACTGTGTTATTATAATTATTATATCTCTTTCTTTCTTTTACACCGCATAATGCTGAAGGGAATGCATTTATCCATCCATCCACCCATCATCTAGCTTCAGTATCTCTAATTAACCTGACCGCATGTCTTTGGATTGTCGGAGGAAACCGGATTAGCCAGAGAAAACCCACACAGACACGAAGAGAACATGCAAACTCGACGTAGAAAGCCACAGATTGCATTAACAAAGCATCCATCCATCCATCATCTCATTTTTACTACCGCTTTATCCTATTTAGGGTCACGGTGGGACACACACACTGCGCCAAGGGTACAGAGGCAAACACACACACATAAAACCTGACTGCATGTCTTTGGACTGTAGAGTACCCAAAGGAAACCCACGCGTACACGTAGAAAACATGAAAGCGCAAGATCGCTTCACCCCGGAATTCGAACCCGGGACTGAAGTTCCACTGATAAGCACCAGTCCACCGTGCCGCCTACATGCCGTGGACAGGAATCATTTCGTCGTACCTATAATAGTCCGGCGGTTCTCCACCGCGGGTTCGGACACCCAGTGTCTCAGCAGCTTCTGGAGTCTGGCGCTGACTAAACCGACCTTCCCATCCGTGGAAGTGTCTTCGAGAGGCAGGAGCGCCGCCTCCAACTCCGAATCATGTAGACCTGAAAGCACAATAACAAACAAAGCATCAAATTCAAACCATCCTCTCTAAGGTTATGAATCAGGGCGGGAAACCGAGACGCTCGAGGAACACGATGAACCATTAAGTTGTGGAATCTTGAAAAGGCTGCAGATCAGAGACCAAAATATATATTATATAATCATATGGAAACGTTTCGTAGATCGCTCGCATATTAACGACTGGGATTATAATAATATATACGACTGACAGGCCGACAGTCGATCGTGTAGATGCACAATCCAGCCAGCAGGCAGAGCTGAACCTGGATAGGTTTGAATACGAGATTGTATACAAGATTCCATTTTTTTTGTTCCTGCCCTGATTCAATAACAAAATCATCTCGTCGCTAATAGAAAGACTAATAATCTAATAATAATCAGCACCTTTAAATACAAGCGAACAAACCTGATTCCGTCTCAACAGTCAAAAGAGCGACGTCGTCATCCTCGTCCGAAAGAGGACCCTGATTGACCGGCGTTTTAGTCAAGGCGCTCCACCTGGGTCACGAGAAGGTTAGAAAAGAAAAAGAAAAGAATAATGAACGTTGAATGTGATCGATCAATCCTGAAATGTGTTTTTTTTTTCTTTGAGATGATCAAGAAGATGTCCTACCATTTGGGGCAGGTGTTAGTGTGGGCAGCAGAGCATTGATTCCAAATGCAAAGGGCAGCGGGCATTAGAATGGAAACCCAGAGCCAGCAGCAGCTCACGATGAGGGACATGAAGAGGCTAAAGTCATGCACAGCCGGAATCTGGTAATTTATACAGAGAAGCCAAGCGTCTGGTGTCCAAAGGTCAGATAGAGACCGATTATGAGCTTTACCGTCTACTTTAATATTCTTATTTGATCACAGATACTTCCATTATGCAAAAAAAAATAAATGTTAAAGAATAAACATGAAGTGATATTTACATCCTGGTCTTATAGGCTGTTGTTTATTTTACTTTCGGAAGATAGTTGCACTGTATTTCATCATTATTGTTCGACTTTTTTTTCATAAGACGTGTCGTTATATTTGTCTGTATATTAACAGAAAATGCTCACAGTGCTAAAAAAGAAACATTCTTACCAAGAAAAGATTGAGATCATAAAATAGTAGTAGAGTGGTGGCATCCATCCTGTGTGGGTTTCCTTCAGGTGCTCTGATTTCCTCCCACAAAACCAAAACACGCCCCACGCATGTGTAGGTGTATGTGTATGTATATGTGTATGTGTATGTGTATGTGTATGTATATGTGTATGAGCATGTGTATGTGTATGATTATGTGTATGTATATGTGTATGAGCATGTGTATGAGTGTGTATATGTGTATAATCATGAGCATGTGTATGAGCATGTATATGTGTATGCTTATGTGTATGTGTATGAGCATGTGTATGCTTACGTGTATGTGTATGAGCATGTGTTTGTGTATGAGCATGTGTATGATTATGAGCATGTGTATAAGCATGTGTATGTTTACGTGTATGTGTATGAGCATGTATATGTGTATGATTATGAGCATGCATATGATTATGAGCATGTGTATGTGTATGATTATGAGCATGTGTATGTGTATGATTATGAGCATGTGTATGATTATGATTATGTGTATGTGTATGAGCATGTATATGTGTATGATTATGAGCATGTGTATGTGTATGATTATGTGTATGTATATGAGCATGTGTATGATTATCAGCATGTGCATGTATATGTGTATTATTATGTGTATGATTATGAGCATGTGTATAAGCATGTGTATACTTTTTTGTGTTTTTTGAGCATACATGAGTGTCTACAGAAAGATAATTTCCTCGTCATGCATCGACATCTACAGACGTAGAGAAATATAAAGAAGCTTTTGTCTCAGTACTTGAGAAAAGACGTTGGCTGCGTAGGCGGCGGCCGTGGTGAAGGAGGTGAGGAAGGTGGCGCGACCTGCATTCTGCACCGTGTGGATCATTCGCTGCCCGGGATCTGTGATGTGAGACATCTGCCGAAACGTACTGATGAACACGAACACGTCGTCCACACCTACAGGACAGAGGAAGAGCTTTATGGGTAATAAAAAAGATATAATGACTGACTTTAGCCCACATAGAACTCAGGGCTCGTTGTGGATGGTCTGCTGTGTGTCTCACCGATGCCAATGATGATAAAAGCTGCCACGCCGTTGAGAATGCCCAGGTACCTCACCCCGAACACAACGTGATACAGGAACAGAGCCACCAGACAGCTCAAACCGATACTCGCCAAGCCAAAGAACGTCAGAAACACTGCAAACGGCATCAATCAATATTCAACAATCAAAATTCAACATTCAACAATCAACAATCAACATTCAACATTCAACAATCAAAATTCAACAATCAACATTCAACAATCAACATTCAACAATCAACATTCAACATTCAACAATCAAAATTCAACATTCAACAATCAACATTCAACATTCAACAATCAACATTCAACATTCAACAATCAACAATCAAAATTCAACAATCAACATTCAACATTCAACAATCAACATTCAACAATCAACAACCAACATTCAACAATCAACAATCAACAATCAACATTCAACATTCAACAATCAACATTCAACATTCAACAATCAAAATTCAACATTCAACAACCAACATTCAACATTCAACAATCAACAATCAACAATCAACATTCAACAATCAACAACCAACAATCAACAATCAACATTCAACAATCAACATTCAACAACCAACAATCAACAATCAACATTCAACAATCAACAATCAACAATCAACATTCAACATTCAACAATCAACATTCAACAATCAACAACCAACATTCAACATTCAACAATCAACATTCAACAATCAACATTCAACAATCAACATTCAACATTCAACAATCAACATTCAACATTCAACAATCAACAATCAACATTCAACAATCAACATTCAACAACCAACATTCAACAATCAACATTCAACAATCAACAATCAACAACCAACAATCAACATTCAACAATCAACAATCAACATTCAACAATCAACATTCAACATTCAACAATCAACATTCAACAATCAACAATCAACATTCAACAATCAACATTCAACAATCAACAATCAACATTCAACAATCAACATTCAACATTCAACATTCAACAATCGACATTCAACATTCAACAATCAATATTCAAGAGTTCTACTGTCACATGTAGAGCAACAGGAAGTTACGCTGTAACATGAAATTCTTAATTCGCCGACCATTCCTCATGCCTACATCCACCAATAAAGTCTTAAACACTTTGTTTTTTTTAAAAAATACTATAAAAAGACTTACTAAATTTAGACATATATGTATATAAGGTTTTAAATATACCAGACAGAAGGTAAAATGGGTCATGAGATTCTTCATGATGTTGGAACTGTACACAGAACAGACTAATCAACAAAATTCAGTAACTGACAGACTTACATGAGAAAGACGTGAGGATGTAGACCAGGATGGCGATGCAAGCGCCACTGAACAACGCCAGCATCATGTCGCTATGGAAGGTCTTTCTGACCTCATCGTCAAAGAGCTCCGTACCGCCGTACAGCACCTTCACCTTACTGAGAACAGCACCACGACAAGAAAGAAACAGCGGCAAGGAAATCGAATAGTTACATTCATCGTTGTAGATGGTCTGACAAAATATACAAATAACAACAACAACAAGACAACCAACAACCCTAAAACAGGCGAAAGGAATCGCGTATACTTAGAATACGTAATAATATAATAAACAACAAAATGATATTAATTCACGAGCAATTACGTGAAACCGTCTCGTGTCTTGCCTGGTAGACTGCTGAGCCAGAATCTCGGCATACTGGACGACGAATTCCCGAAATCTTTTCCTCTGCTCCAGGGCTCGGTCCTGCAGCGAGTAGAACGACGGGAGCGGCGCTCCGAAATGGATCTCGCTACGGAGGAGCGAGGAACGGAGGTTGTCTGGCGTGAGCGCCTCATCCACGTACCAGTAAAACTGTGGGTGGGTGATGGCCAGACTCAGAGCACCTGGAATAATAAAGGAGATGATGACAGACGCCAAGTTAAGCCAGGATAAATAGGAAGGTTGGATCCAGAAAGGCATCCGATGTAAAACAAAAACATGACAAGTAAAATGCTAATAAAATGGCTTTTATTGTTTCGTAATGATAAGTAATTTACTTAATTAATTAAAGAAGTATTTAAAAATATTAACAAATATCTCATCTACAACAGGTTTAATACTTTTAATACTCTTCCACATGTAGGAATGATTCCTCGACATTTAATCCAATTAGTGCAAATTCACAGACACTAGGGGGCAGCACATAAGTACATGTGTTCGGCGCAGTGGGCAGTCCTGGCCTCTGTGCCCTGGGGAGCAGTTAAAAGCTTCGGTGCCATCCAAGCTCTATAAGCACCCGGTCACGGCCCAATCTTTCATTTCATCTCATTCCAAATCGTATCGCGAATCTTAACGCATCATAAGTTCGAGCGTATCGTTACATCCTTGATTATGACTAAACACACAGGAACAGGTCCTTAGTTACACTTTGTAGCTTATTTAAAAAGGTCCGCTGAATGAAATGGGGCACATTTGACTCACCGTGTATATCGGCCAGATCCAGGCCCATGCCGTCGAAGTAAATCTTGCCTCCGCGCTCACTGGGGAAGAGGTACGAGAGAAGCGAGCTGGGAGGCGAGCAATATGACGGTCCCAGTGGCAGATCCCTCAAAACCTCCAAGGGCTTCCAGCAGAAGCGCTGGAACTGTGGGTGCTGCATGATAAGTCGCTCCACGCGGTGCACGGTCTGAAGCCGATCCGGGGTGAAGATGTTGTTCTGGTCGTCGCCCCGAGCCACAAAGACCAGCTCCATGCGCCACAGAGCTTGACTCTGAAGGTACGAGTACGCTGCCAATCTTGGCTTCCTGACAAGTGCTTGAAAAGCGTTTGCTTCCCTGTGGTCTTTTGGACTGTTGGATTCCTCATCATCTATCATTTTAACAAACTGCCGAGTCGCAGTCGAACCCGGAACGTCATCTCGATGCTGTTCCGTCTTTTGATTCTTAATTTCCTGATTTCCCAGGACTCCGGAACGTTCCGTCCCATTGACCCAAACAGACTCTTTCCCTTGCCAGTTCAATTTGAGCAAAAGAAGATCCCTGAGGGCATCGGCGTCAAAATCGAACCCTTCCGCATCGCGTCGATGTCTGTCCCAGGCTCCAAACTGGCTCTTCAGGGCGATGGCGAGGGCATCGAATCGCTCGGCAGACGAGTGGCTCCTGACTTCGAAGGCGCTGTACGACAGGTCGATATCCAGAGGCTCGCAGTAGAGGAACATGTACGTGGAAAGAGCAAAAGGAAACAGGAAACCTACGAGCAGAACCACGCCGCTGGCCCAGGGTCGAGTGTAGATCCAACCCAACACCCACCACGCCCCTCTGCCGGCGCGCTCCTTCGCTCGTACTTCCTCTTCTGAAGAGGAGTCCTTTAGTTCATCGTTATCGGCCTGTTCCTCGTCTTCACCGAAGTCCCACATAGCCTGAAGTAACAAGGGCTCGTCCTCTGAATCCATGATGGAAATGTTTTTCTTAAATAATTGTTAAATATACCTGACGTGTTAATCGCTCTTGGACAGGACCGATTTACACCCAGCGTCCGGTTCTTCGTAAAGCCGACACGGGTACAGAACTTAAATCCATCGTCCGGCAAGTTGCAGGAGCCGGAGATCGTCTTTGTTCTCTAAAGAGAAAAATAAGACGTAAAAGAATGAAGGGGCAAAAGGATGCCAGGAAGCGAGTCTCCAGGGTAGGGGTAGGGGTATAGGGGGCAGACCCGGACTGGTAAGCATTGGGCTTAAGAGTCCAAACACACAAGATGTGTGGGAGATAAAATGCCTCTCACTTTCCTCCCTTGTGTACGGACGTGTTCACTCGTATAAACACAGCCGTGCACAGGGGAATCGATGGTGTTGAATGTGATTTCGGAGCGATGAGAGCACTCGACGGGCGCACAGCGACCGGGTACGAGGTGTGAAAATAGCAAATGCGTGCCCGTTTGTTGGCACATAATTGAAGAAAGTCAAAGCCCCCCCCCCCCGTGCTTTTACACACGGCACAGTGCGTAAATTCATCCTTGTTTAACCGTGTTATACGTGCAATTAGACACACATTTACACGCACTAGCAAACACACACTGGGGGCAGCAGTGAGCACACGTGCACGGCACGATGGGCGGCCCTTTCCACGGCGCCCGGTGAACAGTTAGGGGTTCGATACTTTACTCAAGGGCACTTCAGTCGTCACATGACATGTCATGATGTGCAGTGTATCAGAACTTACACAACACTTGTTAGTCTTGTGTCTTAATCACTTACTAATTAAACAAGTCTCGTTACATTTATTATATTGTATATATACAATATATTTACAAAATTGTATTCAATACAATTAATTATATCGTCTTGCACTTGAACAGACTTCAATTTGCGATCACCCTGTCACCGGGTTACCACCGTTCCTTCCTCGGATCACTTTTGGCCAAGAAACACCTGACAAGAGCTGCAGTTTCGTAGGTGCTCTGACCGTCATGTACGCCTGTGTGGACAATGTGGGCATTTCATTTACTGTATGTATGATATACATGCAGCAGAAATGTAAATAAACTAGTCCTGTAACGTCTTTTACAAGTGTACGTATATAAACTGTAACCACCGTACAAAAGACATCTGCATCTTGCATGGTCCATTTTGCACCGCAGGAACCCCCCCCAATAGTCTAAAGAAGAAGCAATAGGCAGGACAGAGCTCAGAAGAGTCCAGGCAAAGATCTAACCGTGTATCTCTTTCCCACGGAGAGTCATTATATTTCACTCCGGAGACAAGCCGACCTGCCGGAAGATCGATGTTTGATTTTAGGTGTTGAATAAACTCCCCTGGCATGCTAGTGATTCTAATTAGCATTCCGGGATGGATCCCAGAGCACCGAAACATTTTAAAAGTCATCTCTCGACACATCTGCGTGAAACCCACCGGAGCCGCCGATACGTTTACATTATCAGACCTGTTTCGCAGGCTTTCATCAGTCAGCCTGACGGATTCGCTGATAACGCTTTTCGGTAAGTGCGTCTATACGATCCATGGAGCCGGTGTGCAGGTTCAGTTTTTTAAAAACGCTCGCGGACGGGATCCAAGGACCAAGACAGACGAGACCCTGTTTTCCTATTTACTGTAACAAGGCAGGTCGAAGGTCAGAAGCGCTTTGGGTATTTAGTTTCCTAAAATAATATCTGAGATTTAACGACACGCCTTGAAGTTTAAACCAACGCCGTCACATTTCATCAGCGTTTTGATCCCTTTATACACTTCAAAGACTCTGTCCCCTGCGCTCGGTTTTTAAGGCATTTTGTACATGCCTGAGGCAAAACCTTGCAAGGACAGACAGTTACTTCCTGTCTCACTGGACGGCTGCAAGAAACACGGACAGTTTCTTGAGAAATATCAACGCCAAAAGCAGTCACAGAGTCGCTCATTCATCACTGATTCTTTCACTTTTCTGAACGACTACAGAGCTGAAGCGCGGCCTCGTCGTTCCCTATCAGGTCCTGGTATATCCGATATATATATATATATATATATATATATATATATATATACAGACAGACAGATAAACAGCTATATAGATAGATAAATAGATAGATAGACAGATAGATAGATAGATAGATAGATAGACAGACAGACAGACAGACAGACAGACAGACAAACAGATGGATGGATGGATAGATAGATTGATAGATAGATTCTGTCTAAAGTGAATATTCATTCACCTGTAAGTGATCGATTGTAAAGAATCATGGTAGTGAATCGCTCCGTATCGATTCTTGCTACATTGTGATGTTTGTCACCGCAGGCGCGCAGTTCAACATCTGTTAAAGAGTCTCAACCGTAACAGAGGAAGTCGTGCAGTGACAGAAATGCACTTTAATACGTCTATAAATCCAAATCAAGTCGCGCTTCAGATGGTCACAGGCCTCCAGGACTTTCCATTTCACATCACAATCCTTTAGCGAGAGCTTTGTCACCCCTAGACAAAAGACCAGCGGGGGGAAATATCAGCAATATAAAACAAGACATTCCAAAAGTTTGTAGCTGCAATAAAGCGGGACCGGTTCTGGATCAGCACTTAAATGTTTGCAGCTTGTATTATGTATGAACCAGGCATAAAGCAGCTAATGTAGTTAGAACTCTTATAGCTACAAGTACTGATTTATATCTTCCTTGACATGTGGTACTTAGGTTAATTGGACATACTGAAATTGTGTGTGTATGTGTGTGTGTGTGTGTTTGTCTCTGGCAACCTGTTCAGGTGTTTAGTTTGTCCTCTCTAAATCGAATGATAAGCTGGTAACACTTCATTTAGCAGACACCTTTACCCAAAGAGACTCTTAAAGACCTTGCTCAGGGGCCCAACAGTGGTAACTTGGTAACCATTGACCTTCCGATTTCTAGACCATTACCGTAACAACGAATCAATCACGGCCCTCATAGACGTGTGCAAAATCTGCATTAAGCTCCACAGTCTGATTCTCATCATCAGATGAATAAAGTCTTCCTCAGAATTTACTGCACCACGTGTATGACGGCGGAGACGCTTCCCTCGGTGAGCCGTGATTATAAACACAATATGCTGTTTTTCTACGCCGCAGGAAAACATCTGGCGGCCGGAGCGTCGGCGATATCTCAAAAGATTTGCTTTTTGATTGACAGCGCGGGGGCTACGCTGTTATCAGCCAGGCTGGCGTGCTTTGTTCCCGCTCGCCTCCCCCGTGGCATCGGATCGGATCTGGCCGAGACGGCGGAAAGTCCCTCCTGCATGTGGCGAGATGCTCACAACTGGATTTGCATGTGTGACTGACGGCCGTGAGCTGAGCGGAGAGAGACGGCACTGATTCGGTGTGCAAAATAAACAGCCAAGATCTTCAAATTCATTCTGCAGGTGCTGCTTTAACCTTCCGAATCTATTACCGTGACTCCAGCTGTGACCTGCGCTGACAGATGTGGCGTTTCTCTCGTCATGTACATGTAGAATTTCTCTCAAGGAGACGTTTTTTGGACTAGAATATTTGGATTATATTATACTTTAGAGAACAAAGAAATAGGTTGGCTTATCGAACCCCACTAAGGAAACGTCGGTCATCTGGACCTACAATATTACACACGTGTACTCGTCAGCATCCAGACCGACAGTAAAAGTCTTTAAAGTGACAAACGACTCCAAGCTTTTAGATTTTAGTCATTAGTCCATGATAAGTCGTTCAACCGAATCAAACGATTGCTGCCCCAAAAGCATGTTTGCATAACGTGGTCGTTAAAACGACCCGAGCTAATCCCGTTATAAGCAGACAGGAATTCAGTGATGAATAGCCGACTGTCACGTAAGTGTTTAGCTTAATAGCCGCCGAGTAATTGATGGCAGTCATTATGCAAATCGACTGTAAAGTGTTTTTAATATGATACGACGGCGAATCGGATGGCAGCTCGAGCTTCCTGCATCGGAGAGCATTGTCTTTGTCTAAAATCTAATTTTATATTTCATATAGGATTAATCGCAGCATGTTTTCCTTGCACGGACGTGTTCTATTATGCGTGAGCATTCGGGCTGGAAACATCTGGAAAGTCAAGTTGAGTCAAGTAATGAGATTGGACGTTTGGCTCGTGGAAATGCCGAGACAAATAACAGTCAAAAAGTAAAAGTGTTTTTTTTTTCAAAACAAAGACATACATCACTGACGAAGAACACTTAAAGTATCTGCTGTGGTCTGGAGGGGGGGGTCATGATGAGGTCTTACCAATCTCTATATTGAGAGTTTAACAGCCACCATATTGATTCTACAATGCACACAGACTGTGTGGGATTGTGTAATACATAAGGATGGAATTTAATTGGAATCTAGGTACCCTCCAGGCTCAGCTTCACGGCCACTGTTGGCTCCTTGAGTGCTTCACGATCGTTACCCCTGTACGCAGGAACGATGTATGATGCCCGACGCCTAACCTAAGACAGTTGGGATACGCGTCGTAGTGTACGTCAGTACATGTGTAACGAGAAATAACGATTGTATTATGATTGAGACATGACAGGACAGGGCGAGGCTGGATGTGAGTACGGTTGCTTTCATCCTTCTGGTACGCAGAACGTTTTAAAGGTTCTTAAATATAACGTCATCATATTTTAATATCACGGTATACGGTTATACAGTCACACCACCCAAGCCGAGTTCCACGCAACTCAAAGAACTTTCAATCAGGGTGGAAAAGCAATAAAACATTTAAAAGCGACATTTATAAGCAATAATGTGTGTATGAAGCTTACTAGAAGCTCACAAGTGGTCGTGTGGCACGTGTCAGTCTCACTCGCTTACATTGACAGTATTTTACAGACGTCTTTATCCAAAGCGACTCAAATTCCAGTGACACTATACAGTCTGAGAAATTGAGGGTTAAGAACCTTGCTGAAGGGTCCAACAGCGATAAACTAGCATCGACTGAGGTTTGAATCCGCGCTCTTCAGATTACTAGTCCCTATTACCCTAACTACTAGTCTATAGCTGGTTCCAGGAGGAGAATAAGTGAATACAGAATAGTGATGAAGCCTTAATAATGAGCGATTTGAATTGTGGCGCATGTGAATCGATGTTGAGCGTCTCCCGCCATCCCGACTGATATCCAATGATTATTCTCATCCAACATGAAGTCTGAAGCTCCGCAGTAAAGCTCAAAACTCAATCGATCTCTCTCTCTATCTATTCGTTTACCGTCCGTTTTCCCAGTTCCTGGGGTCGGACGTTAATGTTTGGAGCAGAGTTTTCCGTCCGGATG
>JAOUQU010250901.1:0-13516 GCA_028566735.1 Ammoglanis amapaensis
GGGGGGGGGGGGGGGGGTGGGGGGTTACACCAGTGTTTTTTACCCAATATGTTCTTGATTGTTGGTTCTAGCAGCCAAAGGAAGGTCTCCGGTCTGGCTAGTGAAGGAGATTAGCTCCGGCTGAGACTTGGCTGTGTGGGTGGAATACAGAAACTCTCACAACAGGTCTGACAAGCTCTCCACAGGGAGCACCCGCCTAAAGGACTATTTTAGACTAATAGCCGTGATACAGCCTATTACGGACGGGTGGAACGCGACGTCGGACGCCCACATGGAATTCATTACTTCTTCTCGACTATAAATAATAGTTCCACTTTTACCCTTTTCATGAGCTATAAAGATTTAAATTCTCGCTCTATGGATCCACTATAAGGAATTATACGTGGACCACAGGATTCACCTATTATTCAAAATGCACCGTTATGGCCCAATGTGTGTGGGGGTGGGGGGGGCGGGTATGTCACGTCTTACTAACGTATATAAAATGGAATTCATTTCAGAATCTTTCTCGCTCATTTCCTGTTGCAAAAGGATTTTATTTCCAAACGATTCTGAAGCGACGTCTGAAGATCTTTGACCTCAAAATCAACCTCAAACAGACGTGGAAAGTAAGTTATTAATGTAACTATGTCTTAAGTCTTTATTGTTGTTATTTCTATATATACTACTCTATGTTTTATATGTATTTTATGTGTATTATGGTGTATATATAACGGATTAGTTACTTGTACCTACTTAGTAGTTTTTCGATGTACTATTTTTACAACCTGTATGTTTAGTTAGGTATAAGTTATTGCACAGCAAGTAGTTCCGGGTTCAAAAGCGCACCAGAGTTTTCTGTGTGGGTTTTCTCAGTGATACTCCGGTTTCCTAGCACAGTCCAAAAACATACAGTCAGAAAGTAATTACACTATTTATTTAAATACATTTTTCTTTGTGTGAAAGAAGCTTTCGATGATTTTGGCACATGGCGAGGGGAAGGAACATCAGCTCGTCTTTACCACGCTGAAGGCCTGAATGTGGAGCCTTGTCAGAAAATCAACAAAAGTCTTGTATAGTCTGCCTTTGTTCTATCAACATGTTTTCCTTTGGATTTTAAACACATTATAAATACTTATTGACTTGAACATCCACTTTCTAAAACAAATAAAGTAGATTTTATAGCACTTTAATTTGAGGTACTTTTTCCACCTGTGATTACAAACACCCTCATCAGGGCGTCATTGATGTCTTAAATTCTTTCTTTTTAATATTGTTGTAATCGATGTTTAAATCCCTACTTTGTTGTTTTGACCTTCTGTCAACTTTTTCTTTTTGCACGCGTGAAACAAGAATACAAGAAAACGAGTTTAAAATACTGCTGGAAAAAGCAGCTGTGTTTTTCAATTTAATAATTGATTTCCTGTAACTAACATTAGAGCTGATTTTTATAAATCTCGAATCGTTCTAAGGAGACGTGATGCAGGACGATTGGCTTTAATGAGGAGAAACACAATACAGATGCCAAAACGAATCAATAGTGAAGAACTAGCAAAGGTCAAGAGTGTGCTGGAGCAGTAAAGGGGGAAAAAACTCCACGAAGGAGCTCGTAGTCTGGAGAAGCTTGAAATGTCAGACTTGTTTCTTTTCCATTTTGCACTAATTGAGGTGCGGTGATAATTGAACAGGTAGAACACTCGCACTGAACTGTGCTGAATTCATAACTTACAGAACATAGATACACAAACCAGGGGTGTGTTGTGTTTCCCAATCGAATCTCGTACATAATAATCACGCTCACAACTGTAAATAATAATCAAGAGCAAAAAGTCAGAGAGTTGAAAATGTTTACGTTATTATTGTTTATTTTATTGTTGTGTTTATCTTTTTATCATCTATTAAGCATTCTTGGTGAGTAGCAAAGTACTCACCAAGTATTTCATTGTACTAGGAAAACTGTTTCCGCGTTGTGCGTCTGACAATAAAACACTTGAAGCTTTGACTCCATCAACTTTAACTTTAATGCATGATGTTCTTTTGTTTCTTATACTAACCACTAAACATGTGCGACATTTGCGAATCGTTTACAATTTGGCAACTTGCACGTGTTTCTCTTCGTTATACTTATTTTGGCCGGTGATGAACGTTTGTTGGCAAGGTGTCATTTTTTAATTGGATGCAATGAAAGGTTAATACAGGTCTGAGATCCCCTCTAATCTATAAAGTGATAATAGTTATAATAAAAGCTTGGTTGATTTATGGGCAATGGGTGTCTATAAATTCAAAAGTGTGTTTGAATGTTGGGGTACTGGCATAACAACTAGAATATAGTAGATATACAATAGACTACAATACATTATACGAGATGATCTTAGAGTCTAAAGTGCTGCTGGTCTGTACTGGAGCACCTGGTGCATAAACAAGTAACAGAACTTCCATCATTTAACTGAAAACTCGGAGAATAAGTCGAGAACAAAGCGAGTGTCCCAGCTCAATTAATGATGCAAACAAACTGTATGTGTGTAATATTGTGTGTACAATATTCATTGACCGTTGTATATCTGAACATATAAGCAATGGTACACAATATGTGTTATTATACTATTATATGGCATGTTCATTGTGTTTGGACATTTTGCACTCGTGCATGTTGATCTATTATGATTCAGCCTTTTGGGTAAACGGTTCGAAAAAGAGTTCTGAACCTTCAAAGTGCATCACACATGAAAGGAAACCGGGTGCTAGACTTTGCACAAAAACCTCACAGAAAGAACCCTAGAGATTATACTACACTAGATTAAATGCTGCAGCCAACTGCATTTTAAAAAGTTACAGGTTTTGCATTTTTTAAATGGAACTAATGATTGTTTTGGACACAGAACTGCCATGAACATCCACCTATTATTCTTAGATTTCTGACCTTGGGTGGCTGTGACACTGGACATCTACAAACTGGTCATGTTCGGATGATGGTAGCGACACATTTCAGTAGATTTTTCTGCATCCGTTGCTGCATTTTGCTGATAATATAATCAAAAACCTACAGCTGGAAATGACTCATGGCAGAAACAAAGACGCTGCTTGCAATGCCAGAAAGAGAGACGACGGATGTACGTTAGAAAACCTTTCTCTCTCTCTCTCTCTCTCTCTCTCTCTCTTTCTCTCTCTCTCTCGTTCTGCTGTTTCTATGCTACTGCGATCAGAACTCCAGCCATGTTAATTGGTTTTTAATTGCTTATGTGGTTTATTTAAATCCATTCACGATCTACATTTACTAGCGCTTAATTCTATTTATGGTCACGGTGGGACACATACTGAAGGAATACAGTAAAGACCTGAACAGGTTGCCAGTCTTCAGCACGGTTCGGAGACAACCACACACAGACACACACACACACACACACACACACACACACACACACACACACACACAATACAATGTCTTTGGACTTTGGCTAGAAACCGTAGTAGATGCAAACTCCACACTGAACAGCTCACCTTACCTGTTAATTTATGTACCTGTACCTGAATCCACTTCTTCAGACCAGGAGGAAAATTTGAGTACAAACCCCTGATATTGTCAACGAATGATTCTCAATCAGACAACAAATAAACATCAATATTCAAATATACATGTGAGGTTACCAAGCAACGGGATCACACTTAATAACACCTCATTTCTGTTTTGGTGTTTGATTCCTAATTATGATTCTGATCCAAATGAGGAGTTTTGATGGGAATCAATTTCAAATGTTTTTTTTAACTCATTCACGGTAATATACTGGAATTATATTAAAAATATATATTAAGAGTGACATAGTGGCTTTGTGGATAGCATTTCAGCTTCACAGCAAGATGTCTTGGGTTCGATTCCCAGCTAAGGCGATCCGAGAATTTTAGTGTGCAGTTTGCATGTTCTCCCCATGTCTGTGTGAGTTTCATCCGGGTAACTCCAGGCTTCCTCAAACAGTCCACAAACATGCAGGCAGGTTAAATAAAAAAATTGAAATGGATGGACGGATAGAAATAAAAAAAAATTAAGTAATTGTAATTCATAGTTTGAACCATTTTTCATAGTGTAACTGTGACAACTTCATAGTTCTATTGTAAACGTTCATAGTAAAATAAGAACTTTGTCTGTTAAAGCTTAAGCACAAAGCTATTTCTTTACTCAAATCGCTTATTTTCTCTTCTAACCAAGTTTATGCACAAAACTAGATTTTTATGCTGATTCAACTCCCAAATCGAATAGAATCAGCTGCTGGCTCTAGCTCACGCCAATTTATTTACATAATAAAATTTACATTTCTTCTTTTAGAAAACATGAGAAATGTCCCCATGCTTTGATTCGATCCCAAGCGATTTCCAAAGCCAGCCGTCTTTATAGCAATAAATTAAATTCCTATGGAGGAATTACAGAAGAATAAATTAATACAAAAATCCCACAGATAAAAGTAACAGATGCTGGGAACAATAATCACAGCTCTGATGGATTATACAAAACTGTATAATCCATAGATTTACTATATATTTTCTAGATTTATTGGATAGAAAACTGGTTAGTAGACTTGTCATTTTAAACAATGATGAGAGGTTTAGTTATTATGGTATTAAAGAGAAAACGGCGTCCAGCAGTGAGAGAGAATTAACAAGCCATTAAGAAGTCTAATGACCCAAAGAAACACTGTCGCCATATGGTCGCCAGGAGTCTGAATTGACATGGCGTGACTTAATCAATAAATAATTGGGATCCCCAACTCATAATTAATGCACATGGTTATGGAATGGGAAGCCATACAGGCTCATTTGTCTATACAAATGTCGACATTGTTCAGTGTCCAGTTGTGAGAAAGGAAACCAAAATGATGAAGTTGTTCCAAATCTTAGAGAACGGTGCAAGTAATAATGAGCTTTTGTGAATCTCAATTGTTTAATTAATTAACAGTAAACTTAGAACGGGAACAAATTGTCTATTGATTAAATTTTCTAGGCCTATTCTGTTCTTCTACGATGTTCCCAAAGCCATTCCTGTTACTGATAATAATACATGTTACTTAATAAAAAGTTTCTTTATCCTAGCTGGTTTGATTCGATGCTCTTTCAGACAGGAACTGTGACTACATATAGCGGCTATAAGTGTGTGTTCATAAATTGACACCTTTTAAAACTTTAAACAGACCTAATAGGGTTATTTAAACTGAGCATTTTGAGCAAGGTTAAAGGCCTCGTTCGGGGAGCCAAAAATGGCAACTTGGTAATGGTGGATCTAGAACCCACGACCTTCAGCATAGTACCTTGATCACTAAGCCTCACATACTGTTGTTACTTTTATAAAACAGTAACTCGGTTACTAAATGAGTTACATTTTAGGTGCAACTGGTAGCTATAAGAAATTCCTTCCTGAAGTACATACAGTTCTGTTGGGAATCGGTTCTTTTGAGTCACTTATTGAACCGACTCTCATTGATTCATTTGTTAGCGGTACAAGCTACTCACCTCAGAGCGGAGTCAGTTCTCTCGGGTCTGCTGAGGTGTTCGGTGCGTCGTGTTTATTTCTCTTATAAATGTGTTAAAACTCACAAAGTGCGGATTATATTCGGATATTTTATGCATTCGCGATGCTTTTATTCGAATTATGTGGAATTAAAGAGGCGTTTTCGGTGTTTTTATTTCCTGTCAGGAAAAACCAACTTCGCTGGTCGGTTCGAAATTTAACCGTTATTTGTGTGACGAGGTGTCCGACCTGAGGGTCGCTTCTGTGGAGGGTTTTTCCGTTCTTTCAGGGGGTAAATTAGTGTCCCTTGAGCAGGTAAGGTGGTGTCGGGTTGATGTCTGTTTTAACACAGACATTAGATACTCTTTTAGGCTACTTGAGCCGTTTTTAAAGAAGAAGCGACGAGAAACGACGTTACACCTGAAACTGACTTATGGATAACCACTGATACTTGTTAATGTTAACCATGTCTGTTCATGTATGTCTTATTTAGTATCATAAAGAATATTATCCGTCATATTTGCACTTGTTACAAACAGCTTACTGTCATGTCAGGAATCAACCGTCTTGGCGTCAACTTACAGCATGTCGACGTAAAGCTCGCTTGACTGAGGACAACGCGATTGTTCTTTATGGATTACGTCACAACATGCGGATTGTTTTTCTTTTGGATCCAGGGCAACCCATTTTCTTAGGAGTCCTTCGCAGGGACCACTGTTTTATGTACTTGCTCGGGTTCTATGGACACGCAGAAGTCACCAGTTTTCGTCAACCCTAGTTACTGCCTGCAACAAAATTTGAGAACTTTCGAGAATATTGTACAATAATAACCGATGCTGCTTTATGGATTTTTAATATATGCATATGAAAAAAAAACTTAAAATGTATAAAGGATGTTTGGATCTTTACATAAAGAATGTTTGACATCAGCTGTAAGTAAACGCATAAGCAATATAGTTCATAATTAGCGTAAATAAGAATGGTGTTACTGACAAATGTTTTAGGTATGTTGTGGCCTTCAAGACAGATGGATCAAACCACTTCTAAGCTCCCTGACTAGACGATCAGCATGAACAGTGGCATCCAAGACTCGTGCCACCTTGTGCTGGCCATCAGAGCCCCACTGCCCATGCCGCCTCTTCGCCCAGGCAAGCGTCCCTAATCCTTGTGGAAACTGAGGGCTACCAGAATTGGAGTGGCGGGTGAATAGGAGAATGAGCACTGACCTGGAGCTAGTGTCGCTGAGCTCCTCGTCGGCCGGCTCAGTGGCATCCAGCGCCCGGACACTCTCGGCCAATGTCCGAAAGCTGCACGATGCCCTCAATCTGCTTCTGAGTGACCCGGAGCGTGAGCAGTTTGTACACTGCCTCAACGTCTACCATGCCAAGCGCAACGTTTTTGATCTTGTCCAGACGCTCAGGGTAATCTTGGATGCTCCCAGTAAACGACAGCTTCTGCCCATGTTGCGTCTGGTCATCCCACGTTCGGACCAGCTCCTGTTTGACCGGTACACCTCAGAGGGACTTTATTTGAAGTCTGATTTGCTGGCTACCAGAAATGGAGAGCTGGAGACTGCCTCGAACTCGTCTCCAACAACACTCGCGCTTCTACCTACATCTCACGCAGCTCGGTACGGTTCTCCTGATAGTCTGAGCACCAGCAGTGATGGGAAGACAGGACAAGCTCTGGTTCCGCTACTGGGCAAGCATTTCATACCTGAGCCTCCAGGCGAGGTCAGACAGGTGACTCTGAAAAGGCACAAGAGCAACGAGGGCTTGGGCTTTAGTATACGTGGTGGTTCTGAACACGGTGTTGGGATTTTTGTGTCTCTGGTCGAACCGGGCTCGCTGGCCGAGAAAGAAGGACTGAGAGTTGGAGACCAGATCCTGAAAGTAAATGACAAAGTCTTTGAAAAGTTGACTCATGCTGAGGCTGTGAAGGTAAGTCCAGTGTTTTTGTGTGTTTTTTGCATTGTAGAGCAAATATAACCTGCACCAGGCATGCTAGAAACTTTGATTCCAGGACCAATTGGCACAAAACTTGGAGCAATTATATTTAGATATTTTTTTTATTCATCTTATAGTTTAGAAGTTTTTAGGCTTATTTCTCAACACCTTTCTTACCCTTTGTTGCTACAATTTGAATCTGTCTGTGGGAATTTGTGCAAACTGCACAGAAAGGCCAGGTCTACTCGAGAATGAAACACAGGACTCCTTGCTGTGAGGCAATAGCGCTGAACCAATTAGCCATCGTGTCGCCTTATACATGATGGAACGTGCTGAAATAAACTAAAAATAATTAATTTAATAACATGGAAGGCTGTAACAAGTATATCGTAGTGTGATTATAGCAAAATCATCAAACATGGTTGATTCTTAAGACTAAATGCAGATATAGAAGTTATCACGATGGTATTTACTGCATCAGGATATCAGAAAGTTGTGTCAGATTCCAAATACAAAGTCAGTTAAGCCGAGTAACGACTGCTAATATAATCAAGATACATTAAGCATAAAGTTAGAAATAAAACGCAGATTAAGCAAATGCACAGCTATATCCATCTGTGCCACAGTCATTAATATATTTTAAATTAAAGTTTCTAACTTTACTGATAATATTTCTTCATGGTGATTTTTTGACTTTCTTGAAGCACAGCTGGAAAAAATGCTTTTATAATCTAAACAGTTTAATGTCTAGGGATTTATGACATGATTAAATAAACACTTTTAAGTTCTCTTTCCTCCAGATTTTCTTCCAACCTTATCTTTCCCACTGGGAAGCCAAAGCTTTGCAGCCAGACACAGAGCAACCTTTAAATCTTTCACATCACACCTGCACACACAGCTGTGTTTAAAAAAGTGATGACGGGATAAAAAAGCAGGGCTGCCGGATTAACCCTTCAAATTCAAGTGATTTCCAAATGCTGGATAACTAATCTTTTATTCAGAAAATATATAACTGTAGTCATATGGTGGTCTGATTTTTAGAGGCTTCTGTAATGTGGAATAGCCGATATTTCCGTAAAATAAAATAGAACCATGTGATTGGGTTAGGACAACTAAGCCAAGCAGGAACACTACAACATTAAGGTTTTGTAGATGGTTTGATGGTTTTCTGAAGTGCGCAGTGATATAGCATTGAGAAAATACACTTTCCTTGGGAGGACATTCTGGATGTATGGGAGGCAGATCATCTGCAAGTTTAATTTATACACAGATGGGTTCAGAGTGCCTCCCACGTGGATACATGAGCCCGGATAATTCCACAAATATGTTCTACAGTCCGTAACGCCAGCAACGCCACAGAAAGTGGTCATATTAATGACATCCCAGTGTGTTATCTCAGTCTTGTTAGGGTTCATATGCAGAAAGTGATCTGACATCTATAAGGAGAAATCTGCCTTATGTGCAATTATGTGGTATGGGACTTGTGTTTCTGAAGGAGAGCTGGATTTGATGACTGCCACTGGCATAGTCTCTTTAAATGGAAGAAGGAAAGTGCAGATGTGGGTCTACAACTGAAAGACAATGAATGGTTTCAATGGTGTCCTTTGGGATGTAGAGGTATAATCAGAGTTGGTGATGGTGGACAGGAGGCTGCTGGGATTTTTTAAAAGTTGGAGAGTCAGTAAGAATCTCTAATTCATGTACAGATGGGAAAAAATTAAGGGTTGGCTGTCATCATCAATAGCTTGTATGGTCTCAATGGTATTTGAAGTGGGGGGGAAATCTGCTAAGATTTTGAGAAACGATCTCCATGTGTTCACCAAATGGACCAGAATGTATCTTGTGTATTTTATAAAAAGCAAAACAAGGACCATCTGTTTCAGGGACAAAGTGAACGTCCTTTAAATCTCTGGAGGGTTTTTCCAGATATCGTAATCCATCTCCGTTTATTCAACTTAACAAGCAACTGAATGAAATACTACATATTGGAGCCTTCCAGACGTCAGGCTGAGGTGAAGCTGTTGGATGTGTAGTATTAGTGGCATCACATGAAGAGTTGTCTAATTTCCAGGCCACTCTCTCGACTCCTACCTTTGATCAATGAATGCCATACAGTCTTTCCTTTCTTCCTGGTGAAGGAAACGCTATATATTAATTTCATCAGGGAATTTAGTCTCTGGTTATTACATAGTAGTTTAGTACATTACTTCTTTTCTTTTATATATTTTTATCTTTCATGCATGCTTACTTACTTTTCTTTCTTTCTGCCTTATTTTTCTTTCTGTCGTTCTTCACTGCTCCAGGCAGACCACAAACACACCAACTCACTTATAAAAACTGTTT
Source organism: Ammoglanis amapaensis (assembly GCA_028566735.1). Lineage (NCBI taxonomy): Eukaryota > Metazoa > Chordata > Actinopteri > Siluriformes > Trichomycteridae > Ammoglanis > Ammoglanis amapaensis. The sequence continues at coordinate 9,763 of JAOUQU010250901.1, forward strand.
GACTTGTTTTTTCCCATGGTAAAACATTGTGCAATATTCCATTCTTTTCTTTTGTAACTATTTATTATTTGTTTTATTATTGTAAGGTTTTTTGCTTAAAAGTGCAATCTTTTTCTTTTTCTTTTGTAACTATTCATCATTATTTGTTTTTACTAGTGTAAGGTTTTTTGCTTTCTATACTAAGTACTGTACTGTCCCTTTGCTGTTGAAACAAGTTAAATTTCCCCACTGTGGGACTAATAAAGGAATATCTTATCTTATCTTATCTTCACTTTCATCTTTCCATTGCTTCTTGTCTGGTCAGTCCGTTTCCTTTATATAAAGTTCATGGACAGTTTATAAAATGTCTATGGTATGAACAGCAAGCTCGGCAACGGGAAAGAAACTCAACTTTCTGGTGTCCATTGAGACCTCATTAATCCTGAAGGGGTCATTACTTTATGCCCTCAGCTATTTTAGTTATAGATTGGTGAATATAAAAAATGAATGCTTGCTAGTCTAGTTAAAAATTCTCAAAATCCCACCTTTATTTATTTACATATTTCTTTTTCTTTCTTTCTTCCTCCTTTTTTTATTTATTTCACTTTTCTTTCCCTCACTTCTGACTTTTTTTCCTTTTTTGCCCTTCTACTCCCCCCCCTTTAATGTTTATTCTAGTTGTTTCTAACAATATTCATAATGTTTTTAAAATTAATTTCTGTTGTTTGTTTTCTTCATCGTCATTTTGTTTATTTTTCCAGTGTAGATTTATTCTGCTCACTTTTCTCCGATGTCCTTTGACTACTTTATCTACTTTTTTCATTTGCTGCTTTCTCTCTCTGAACACCTTCGAAGCAGATCAAGAGTTTAAAAAAAATCTGCATTGCGTTGTGTCTGAACAGGGTGAAAGAACGAAATTCTTTTAAAAATAGAGTATTCATGTCTGCTCAGTCAGAAAGGACACATGATGAAGGTTGCAAGTGGAAGTGAAGAAAGACTGACGCAGCAGAAAAAAGAAGGATTAAAGTTCAGTGAATTTCTTTGGTGTCGCTTCAAACCACCTGAATAAAAAAATCCAAGCTGGAAACTAAGTCAAGTTTTCTGGAGAGTTCCGTTCAGTCGTAGGCAAAACTTTTGCTTATTATCTGCATTTGCTTGTTTAAAACGACCTGGCCAAAACTATGTAGACTCTTGTCTCTGAGCTTGGTGGACATTGTCTTTCATACCTGTGTATGTGGATATAACAGTCTTCTTTTCTTGAGCCGGATTCTAATAATATCTGAATTTGTATGGGATTTTATTATAAGACCTTGCACTGCTGTAAAAAGAAAAAGGTTTGGTTCACAGTTTTGGTTCACATGTGGCAAATATATTTTGCATTGTCTTGCTTCAAGAGCCCATCCACCACAAGATATGTGTTTCAGATCTGCAAGGCTGGCTTGGTATCCATATCAGTCAATGCCAGGCCAGCCTACAAAACATGACTTTCTTTATAAGCTACGTGTTGCAGGCAGGCAGGCACCAATTGTTTGATTCAAACGTGTAATTTCGATTGTTTTTCCAAATAAAAGTTATGTTTAGGTCAGGTAATTAGAGTTTTCCTCAGTTTGGCCCTAACATATGGCAACGGTCGGTCTGAAATGCTCAAAAGTGCAGACCTCAGCATATGAGGTTGTGGACAGATTGAAAAACCCTAATCTAAAAGAACCCAACTGTGTTTCTGATTGTCATTCAGTTACTCGTTTCATTCCATTCGCCCTCATCATATGAATGCATCAGTGGTTTTATTAGTGCTCATCTGACATCAGACAGTAATCGGGTGAGGGAATCCAGCGCAGGATAAACCATCTCGAATGGCTGCTAAGGGCTAGGCAGTGCTGAGCGAACAATTCAGACATGTTTTATTGTTATGCAGATGAAAGGAAGAGTCTCTACAGATTTATCTTAATAAGTACATGCTGTAACTTTCATTAACATTTTAACACGGCTCGTAATTGGATATGATTTAATCTAGTTTCCTTTTGAGTTCTGAGGATCAGACGTGAATACAGATGAAAACATTTCTCCTTTCGTAGCAAATGCTTCTTTCTTTGTGGATGCATTTACAAAAGATATGACAAAGCTAAGCTCCAGGTTTGATAAAGACGTTCCTGCAAATTTGTACTGAGGCTTTGACTGAGGCTTCTGATCAGCTGGTGCATTGGTCCGGGATTCCTGCTGGTAAATAATTAAAACTTTAAGAAACTTTACCTCAGATATACCATTGCTGCTAAGATACAGAACCTAGGTAAGCAAAAAAACATTTAGCACTTTTTTTCAGGTATAGTTGAAGAATTCTACTGCCAAACATGGCAACTGCACTTTATGAAATTATCAAGTCTAGGAAATATAGGGTAATGATAAAACTTGTAAGTCTTGGACATGCTCTACTAGCCAGTGTGGGCCATTTTTATTCATGTGACATATCGTATTGCCTTGCTTGAAAGTTCCATCTTGCCCATGAACGTGAATTATTTGGGAACACTTTCCAGACCTGGTATACACACCATGCCAGCTTAAGAAACGTGACTTCATTTGCTACACACTGCAGTGGTAAAAAGTTGGGCGTGTTCCATTGGCCTTAAATGGTTAAATCCCTGTAGCTTCTAATGAATCTCTACAGAGTGAAGCTTCGTTCACACAGCCCACTTTATTAGTTCAATCTGTTCAGTTCACTGATATACAGACAACCATAAAATGCTAATATGAATAGTAAAATTACATCAGTTTGGGCACTAACTTGTGAATGCAGTCTTGAAGCAGGCACTCCAAAAAGAATAAGAAGCCTCAGAAATGTGACTTTTGGTATTTTTCTTTATTCGTAAAGATTGTTAAACCATATCTTGACTTTTACAGATTTGTTAAGCATGTATCCTAACTCTAGATCATTTCTATGCAGGGATATGTCATCCTTTAGCAGTTAAAAAACGATGCATCATTGCTGCCAGCGGTTTCTTGTAGCTTTATCTTTTACTGTTAAAAAAGCTAGCAGTGGACAGAATTTTTTTTCTGGGGTCTGATGTTATTGTCAGCGATTTAGAGCAGGAAAGCTGATTTCCAATTTATTGCCAGAGAGAGCACCCTAGTCCTCCTGTGTTAATATTACTGTCAGCTACTACAGCAGCTTTGACCTTGGATTGTAATTCATTTTTAAAGAAGAAAGGCATCTCGAAGTAAATCTGCAGGATGTAGCACATAGCAAGGATGCAGAGTAGAAAGTTGAAGAAGTACATATTTGGGGCACCCTTTCTAATAGAAATAGTGTGTTTCATACCCCATATTCGGCTTTAAATCTATTAAATAATGTAACATGTTCAGACAACAGAATTTACACAACACAGCTTGCGATTTTATTGTGAAGTGTAGTCAGACCAGCTTAGAATTTGATGCTTTCCTTGGTTACATAAGTGCACATGCATGCTAGCAAACATGAATGAGTCATGTCAGTGCTGCTGGAGTGTAATATCTGCATCCTTATTTGGCTTCAAATCAGCTGTCTGACGTTGGAAGATGAGTCGAACATCTTCGTCTGTAGTGTGGAGAGAGAAGCTAAGTGGTTCTCGAGTCTGATGCGCATCATTTGGTTCAAATCCAACTACCAAGTTGTCACGTGCAGTCATAACTGTAAGGTTTGAATCAAATCGTCCGCTACAGTCTATACCAGGGGTCACCAACCTTTTTGAAGCTGCGGGCTACTTTTGGGGTACCAACTAATGCGGCGGGCGACCAGTTTGAT
>JAOUQU010251011.1:0-13516 GCA_028566735.1 Ammoglanis amapaensis
ACACACACACACACACACACACACACACACACACACACATACACACACACACACACACACACACACACACACATATAGAGTGGCAGAGCATTGGCATGCAATTACACTCCTGCAATTATACTTGCATTGTCAGACAGGATTTATGAGGGATTTATACAGGGTTCGCACTCCAGCGCAATTAAACAGGACTAATCTGGTGCAGTTCTGTAAAACGAAGTAATCATCTACACGAGTTTGTCTAAAATAGTGTCAGTCCTATACAGAACTTCTCATTGCAGACGTTTACAAACTAATCCAGGTCCTATGCCATGCAACCTGCCTTATGATTGAGTTATTCCAACCAAAATTTTAAATGAGACTATTGGCTTATAAATATATTACTTGTAATAATGATTTGGCTCACCAATGTAACTGTGTTTTATAAATGTTAACTTCATTTCTGTTGTGTAATTGTGTCTGCACCTTGACAGATGACTACGTTACCAAGACATGAGGTGGCGGCTAACAGAGCTTTAAATAGGCCAAATAGTGCATCCTAAAGCTGTCAGCGGGGCAGTTATAGCTCAGCTGTTCAGACTCAGCTGTTGCTAGTTCAATCCCTTCTACTGCCATCTGCTAAACGCTATTAATGTAAAATGCAATGTTTTAGGATGTACTTGGTTGTCTTTTTGTTTTCTGGAATTTTAAGAGGAGCCTGTCTCAGCATCAAGACCATACTACTTTCTGTAGATTTGTTTAATGCATCTTATTAGTTACAACTGCTAGTAGGACACACCCTGTTGCGTCAAAAGAAGTCATGTATTTACATGTGAGTCTCTACTGTTACTATAAACACTTTAAATGTATCGAATGTGTTTTTGCTATGTAATAAACCTATCAGAGTTTCTCCCGATAGGTTAGTTGAAGATTTGCCATTTAGCTGCTGGATTTATGTGCACCATGAATAATACAACAAGCATTATGGCTACGAGCAACATAAAGTTCCACAGGAACTGTTGTGTTTTCGGCTGAAAAAAACAACAACACAGCCCCTTACAATTTTTCTCAACCCAAGAATAATCGCTAAGGATCTTTTTTAAGGAGGTTTTGTGTGCGAATTGTATGGCAACTAAACGGCAAACACTTTTTGATAGCCATTAATATGTAAGCACTTTCAAATAATGATTGTATGTCTTTATCATTGTATGTATAACTAACTTGTTTGTGTTTACCACAAGATAACACTGCAGTTAATGTTGCTAGTCGCAGTAGTCTTCAACATCCCAAAATGCAAAAGCTGTGCGTAGATGATCGAGTCGTTAAAAGCTCTATAATTCCGGAAAGCAATTTGTGTTAAAAACTTCTGTTTTCTGATTTTTTCACATTATCAAAGCGTAAACATGAAGTCAGCTTTCGAAAAAAAAGGCTTAAACTGTTTAGAAAAAAAAAGTATCTTCATGTGAGAGCAATTTTGTGCAAAGAACTTTGTGAACATGTTCGTAGAGCCCATAGACCTAACTTGTTTAAAAAGAGGCTGAATATGTCCCTAAGATTAGATGGAGATTTAAAAAGTGACTCACATGTCCTGACACCAAAGATCCAATTATTTCTTATTTTTACTTTGCCATTTATTTCCTGCTCTGCTTGCTAAGTTAGATGACCCAACATCTCTATGCAGCATGACGGAGAAGCTAGTGACCCAATACGAATAGGCACTGCAGGGGAAACACACACACACACACACACACACACACACACACACACACACACACACACACACACACTTTTCTTTATGAAGGTTCTGTTGCCATCTGGTAGCATGCTGAATAGACCGCCTTTACATGCAGGTCTAGGGGGCAATAAACACTCCCATTGAGAGCCAGTGTTGCATAATGGCATGTTCATTTCAAGTGAACAGCTTGCTAACTGGCCCAAAAGCTTTTGCCTAAACTCTATAAACAGCATACTTTGCCATAAAACGTTAAGAATCATAGAGTTATCTTGTTCTTAAGACTTGTAATTTTAAGAATTATGATTTTGACGTGGAATTCAGTGGTGGTTGGAAAGGATTCCAAAATAATTCGAATTAGTTTTGTGTCTGTGTAGTGCAGCTTTTTTGGTAAAATATGACCATGTTTGAGTCATTATTTATTTATTTATGTATTTATATATAATATGTATAAAACATGTTCAAATTCGTGGCACATAGAATCATTATAAATGAACACAAACATGCTGATTAGACAGTTTAAATTTTAATTTTGCTTCTACCTTTTTACCTAGTGTGCTAACTGGCTTTATTTATCAGACATTATCAAGAAAACTCCATTAGAGAGAGCAAGTGTTAATTTAAAAGATACGCTCTCTTTATGCAGCTGCCATTATCGGATAATGAGCACAATTATGGTGAAGAGTTTAAGTGAATGCAGAGGTAACAGCAGCGAGCAAACTCGTTTAGAAAATGATAATGCAAACACAGTTCATTAAATGCTCTCCTTTGGGCAAGAGTTGTTTGTGAGCAAATGTAATAGCTTTGAAAAATATTCACTTATCAGACTTAGTCACATGCCATCTATACACGGAAATGCAGTTGTTTACATATATTTATTAAAATAATATATTTTTTAGTTCTTATATGTATTTTAATTCATTGTATTTATGCTGGTGAATTAGCCTAGGTAGTGAAGTGGGATTTTCCACTAGCTTATTGTTATAGATGATGAATTTCTAGTTTGAATGGAAGTTTTTTAGAGGGGCATTCGGGTGTAAAACAAAAACTTGCCAAATTAATAAGGTGGCCAATAATGTGCTATTGCGATCCTTAACTCCAGCAGCTGAAAATATTCATTCATACTGAAGCTCCTGGGTTCCAAAATAATGATGTCTACTACACCTCTTAGATTTGACATTTAACATTAGAGCCTTGCCCAAGCGCCCATTAGTGGCAAACTGGCAGTGGTGGGGTTCCTTCTGCTTACTAGTACACTAGCCGGTAGGATGTCCGGCAGGCTGACCAGTCTAACCATTGAGACGTCATAGAGAAAACCCTTATGCCCAGATAGAATCAACTAAAATCTGATGAACTGCTTTGGTATCCCATAACATAGAAAAGCCAAAAAAACAAATAAATAAAGTTAACCGTTTTGTGCCTTTATTAGGAAAATAAATGCTCAGTAATAACTAAATTCACAAGACTTTCGAGTCACTCTGTATGTGTCCTACAATCCTACGTCAAATCAGATGAAGTCAAATCAGATGAAGTCAAATCTATGTCAAATGAAGACCCCAATCCACATTCTTGTATAATAAACTCTCTATTGATGAAAGTTTTCCGAATCAAGCTTTGATGCCTATATCTGCATTGCAGTGTCAGACAGGAAAAAAGTAAAACAGGGAAGTGAGGGAGAGACCATAAGACAGGGGTGTTTCTAGAGTTATGACATGTTAATTATACACTTACTAATCCTGGCAACCCCCGTTTCTCCAATCCATTTTTCTCTTGTCACAGAAAACACATCCCTCTCCATCTCCATATGTATTTCAAGAAAATATCAAAAGAAATAAGTGTAAAGGTTTCCAGGTATGTATGGTAGATGTCATTTGTATATACGTTTCTCTTGTACTCTGTGACAGGGATAAAAAAAGATGAGCTGCCCACAACCCCCGAGACATAGTCTTCATGTTTGAGGCTTGGTGACGTGATAATCAACAGATACAGATAGAAGACAGGACTGAAAAATGGAAGGCACATGAACATCATTTCTGGAATGATGACTGATGGAGATGCAAGAAAGTTTCCATGAGTGTCTCCTGAGCAAGAATGGGAGCTCTGATCATTTTGATGAGTGAATGGAACGCATCGAACCTTTGATAGCAAATGCAAGTCTCGTACATAAGTTATGGATGCCTGTGCAGGGCCATCTTGCAAACAGTGGTTTTGATCGACTTGTCCCCTGTTTCAAAATAATCTGGGCTTTTTATTTTTAATGGAGCATCTGTGCCAAACTTGCTCATAAAGGCCCAAGAGGCGACAGGACTAGATGAGAAAATGATTAGTGACTTTTGGTGCTGAGTTGAGGGAATTTTTATCTGTCCTTGAGGACCAGACAATGAATGACGCTTACTCACTATTCTTGCAACCCACAGTGACATACATGCTGGGATTTTGTTTTGATGCTTGTGAGGCTGTCAGCTAAAGGTGAGAGATAAATGTAGTGTCTGATAGCTGCTTTAAAACTATTCTTTTTCTGTCAAGACACTAAAAACTTCACAAAAATTGCTGCCAAGTGATCATAGCAGAATGGATGTAATCCAGAGTGGATTTTCATGCAGAAACTTCATGCTAGTGCTAGTTTTTTTTCCGTATGCATCTTGAATGAGGTGTGGCTCCTTTATTACAGCAGATGACTTCAGGCTAACTTGGAATCTGGAATGATGCAAGCTTGATTCGATCATCTGGCCATGGTAACCCCATTAGACTGACACATGGATTACTCTGGCCCTTTCTGCCGGATTCTTAGTGCAACCTGTTTACAGTGTTTTCCAAAATGAAAATTATTTTAATATTTAATTTCAATACACAGATGAAGAGGTTGGTTTTGTCTAAGCTAATTGCTTTAGCTATGACCTATGACTTAGCAAAAACTGAGATAATGTAAGTGCTGTATAAGTAGTGCATCTATGTAACATATCTAATTGAATGTCTTATTAGAAGACACTATCAGCATACTTCCACTATTCAAATATTCAATAATAATCAATTTTTTATTTGTCATTGCACATATACAGATGTACAGTACAACGAAATGTTTCTCTTCGCATATCCCAACTTGGAAGTTGGGGTCAGAGTGCAGGGTCAGCCAACGCCTGGCGCCCCTGGAGCAGACATGGTTAAAGGTCTTGCTAAATGACCCAACAGTGGCCGTGTAGCAGAGCCTGGATTAGAACCCCCAACCTTCCTAGCCCAATGCTCTTCCCACTAGGCTACACTGTCCCACTTGGTTGCATATGTAGAAAGTAAAAAGGCAGATATCTTTAAACAGATCCATAGCACTGTGTCTGGCTTAAATTGCATTGTTTTCTTAGCGAAAGGTCAGTGCCCAATAAGCAGTATTTGTTACAAATTAAATGTCTAGAAAACTCTGTACAGCTCTCAGAAAGTGGTTCATAGATCTTGACACATTTGATCACTAGGAGCCATTTTTGTTGGACTAGGTACTAGTATTATATGTCCAAACATTTTGCCCAAAGATATGCTGACAAGTTATTTTAAGCTAATTAAATAAATAAAAAACCCAGGTGTGTGTGTGTGTGTGTGTGTGTGTGTGTGTCCTGTGATGGACTGGTGACCTATACATGATACTTTCTACCTACCATATTGAATAGACCCATCGCAGCCCAGCCTGTTAAACACTTGCTGGTGTCTTAACCCATTCTCTCTCTTTTTTTTACTAACCAACCCAGGGCTGCTTGGTAGCTCAGTGGTAAGCACTGTCACCCCACAGTCCAGAAACATGCTGGGAAGTTACAGCATATATACAAGACAAGTAACAGTATACAGTCTGAGCAATTGAGGGTTGACGGCCTCGCTCAAGGGCTCAACAGCAGCAATCTAGCTTTGAAACATTAGTGAGGTGCCAACACCTAAGAGAAGAATCTGAAAATGTTTACATTAGAAAATATCAATTTAATGTGGTCAAATTACAACTGGGCTCACAAATGTGCAGTGGATGTTTCGACATCCTAAGCTAAGGTTTGGAGTTTATTTAGTTTTAGTGTGTATTTACTAAAAGTCTCTTTTCCCTTTTTATTATGCCAGTGCATTCTTGCACAGATTAATCCTGCCACGGTGTAGAGACACGCTGCAAAAGTAATGTGCTATTATCCATTTACTTGTCAGACATCAAATAGAAACAGAGTAAGAGAATAAGAGCGAGTGCCGGTTCCCTCAGGCAGCTGTGCATCTCTTTATGAATGATGAGGGTAATTTCCCCAAAACAGCCAAATTATCACTCCGCCACCCAGCCCCACTATGGGAACAAATGATAAGCCTTGTTGTTATAAATTTCGTTGTGAAGAAAATGAGCTTACCTTTTTTTATTTATTTTTTTTTTACAAACCTTGACTTATAACACATAAATCAATATTTAGAAGCCGTAGGTTCATCAGTAATGTTGAAAGGGGAACACCTCTCTATTTTTGAAAGTAAAAAGGACAGAATGTATGGATTCTATTTTAAACCAAAGCAATTATGGTAGAATTAAGTTACTGAGAAAACCAAATATATCAAACCTCTTTTTTATATTTTCTCTCAATAATAATCTTGGACACCTGATCTAACATCTTATTAACGACTATTATTGGTTTATAATATGGTGTCCATACATGGTCTTGTATCTACCATGTAACCCATTTGGCACAGACTCCTTACATAGGCAGAATGTTGTATCACCCTACCCATGATCCTCAATAGAGGACTGTTTGAATTCCTAGATACATTAAATACACACACAAATGTTTAAATTTAATTCAAATCTACAATCTAAAGCCAATGTATCATTAGAGATAATGGAATTTCAGCATTGCTTTTTCCACCAAACAACAAAACAAGGGTGGTGGACAAGGTCGATTCCTATTGTTTTTGAACTTGTAAATGTTTATTTAATTTCTAATACAATGTTGTTAGTGTCTGTTTGATTATTTTTGGTCCATAGAAGACGGCATTCTAGCAGGCTGTGCTGCCTCAACTCAATGATTCGTATGACCCAATGCTAACTGTTTTAGCTTAATGAAAACTGTAGGGATGTAAGTGCTGTCTAAACGATGTCTGAATAACATTTCTAAGTTGACGTCTTATTAGAAACCTCTTTAATGGGCATTATACAGAAAGAAAGCTCATTAGATTTTCAGACAGACTCGTGTCACGATGGGTTAAAAGTTCAGTGTTTTCTTATTGAATGATTAGAACACAGCATCCAATTAGCAACATTTATTGCAATAAATTCTCCAGTCGAGAAATCTCTGTAGACTCTGACACATTCAGAGCCTATTTCAGCAGCAAATACAACCGAAATATTTATTTACTGAAGGTGGTTTAATGTAATCCAAGGAATCACTGAAACAATTCTGCCACGAATAAAAGCTTTTGCTAGACAGTCGTCATTGGGCACAGTCAAACTTTATATCGCCAAGGGCTTAGACGCTGCCATGCATGAAAACAGCTCCTGCTCGAAAATTGCCACCTTAAAGCTTCACTGAAGTTTATTGGTAATTACATGGATAAAGAAACAGCATGAGCAAGAACTGGTTTTATCACAGAGGAAAGTATGTAAATAATATGCTGCAAAATAAATTACTTTTCTTACAGGTAATATTTGATTGATTTAATCACTCATTTGCAAGAAAAAAAATCATTAAAATACTAAAATACACCCACCTCAGTGAATAAATATTATCCCTTTTTATGAGGCGGCTTGTGTTCTAACACTAATATTTCTTAAGTACTACATACAGGGACAGACTACCGAGCAATCCCCTTTTTATCTCCAGTGCTGCCTTTTCTCTCATCCCATTGTTTCAAGCTGATTGGCCTGCCTTTACTCATTTACTCACCTGTCTATCACCTGCACGAACTAACCCAGCTGTCCTCTTATGCGTTGCCCTATACTACAGCTGTCTGAGCAGGTAGATCCTCAATTACAGTGACCAAAAACCAGCACAGTCTTAGAAAAGAAATATATCCATACTTACATAATCAAGAATGCTTATAAAACTTTATAAGTCTGAATAAAACATTGATACTTTTATAGTTGAAAGGATGAGGAAACCACAAATTAAATGCAGTTTCAGCTATACCTAATACAAAAAGATGTATCACATATTTCAAAACTTTCAAAAGAGGTTGTTTGTATACCATTTGAGATGTATAACGCTGATGTAATTTAATGTAATCTGAAAACTGTAACATTTAATTTAAATAATAATTACTTCCATCATTTAGTTTTACCACTGCTTAATCCTATTCAGAGTCTCGATGGTGGGTCACTAAGTGAATACACTAAATACTTAAACAGTTGATCAGTATGTTGCACGGTACAGTGACAAACACACACACACACAAACACACAAAGGACAATTTCAGTATTTCCAATGAACTTGACTGCATGTCTTTGGACTGTGAGAAAAAGCTCATACAGGTATAAGGAGAACATGCAAAATCCACACAGAAAGCCACAGATCACCTTATTCAAGAATCGAACCTTGAATGTCATGCTGTGAGGTGTCAGTGTTAACGACTAATGTAAATAAAAAGATGCTTCCTGGTTATTCAGTTAAAACATTTAGGGTCCAGAACTAGGAAGCATTTAAAAATATCTATAAATCTGAACAGGCTTTATCTGGGGAGCATGCGTAAAATAACTAAAGAACAAGAACAAGAAGAGTTTAGAAAGAACAAAAGTGTATAAGATTTGTAGTCTGCACAACACATTACAGCAGTTTTGAGAAAAGAACACAGCCAATCGATTCATTTTATAGTTCAATAATTTAAAGTAATGCATGTTACAAACGCACAAAGTGTTTCTGACATTTTTAAATGCTTTAAACAGTTTATTAAGCACTTTAAAAAGTGTAAACATGGAGGAGGTGGAGTGTTTCCAGCAACAGCTTTCAAAAAAGAGTCAGGAGAGAATTAAACTAGTAATATCTCTTTTTGTGAGAGTTATTTTGTACCAAAAAATTCATGGACATGTTTTCTGGAACCTATAGATCTATTCATCTATTCTAAGTTGTGTATAAAGAGTCATAATGTGTCCACTTTAGAAGAAAAAGCTTTTCATTTATGTGAAAGAACAATGTACATCCAAATTGAATTTTATTTGTAGTCAGTAATAAAAACTAATGCATAAGTCTAACAATATTATTATAACAATGTGGAGAAATGAGTTTACTAAGAATAAAAGCTAAGTACAGCACAGTTTATTGTGACTGACTTTCAGCAGCCCTGTGAAGGATATTTTCAATTAGAAGTGAGCTAATTTTATTCACTGTTACACCCACTGAAATTGCACTTTTACAAGCTTGACTGCCTTCCTATTTCAGAGTTGGTGGTTAATGAGTCATGTACACCGAGCACATGCATTGGAACGTCCTCTAAACAGATTGATAAAAGTTACTGGATGCTAACTAATGTTATCCATCCTAAAACAATTAGACATCTGCTTTTTAAAACAAATGCTTTAAAAATGTTTAAAAATTGACTTGTGCACCTTTAAGAAAAGGAAATATTTCAGTTCTGAGCCGGCACCCCTACCTCCCACTCGAACCCCTCTTAGACACTCCCCCGCTTGCATTTACGCACCAACACTGCTCCATTCTGCATCTTTGAAAGGAACTGGAGTGCTGACTCTGCCATTTGGAACCCCTTTAAAGAGACCATTGGTGGGTCGGACCAAGCGATTATCCACCAGCAAACTGAAAAGGAGGAAGATGTTTCTAGCGAAGACTGTCAGCCACTGGCTCTGAGAGGATAGTCGAGAGCAGGAAAGAGAGAGAATCAGTGAGAAGAATGGTATGAGCGAGGAAAAAAGTTCCATCTCTGAAAGCATTTGCATTGATGATGTTTAAGAGCTGAATCAGGCAAATTATAAGTATTTAGCATTTGCTAAATGAAGAAGCAAAGAGGAGGAGCATTTCTTCAGGACACTAAAGATGAGGTAAATTCTTTTTATCTCCATGCTGGAAGTTTATTAAAATGTTGCTTGTATTAACTATATTCTATCATTTGACATATTTTCACTCTTTCTTTGTTTCTCTTGGTCTCAGAACACCAATCGCAGAGACATCACTTGATGATTTTATACATGGATGGAACATTTTTGACTGAGGCAAATACTTTAGGTACTGGTTAAAAACAAAAACAAATGAATAATCGACTGATTTCACATCAGCTGGAATAATTTCAGAGACTCAATCTGATTTCTTGTTAGAAGTGTTCTTATGGATCTGAACATTGCATCGGATGTGAATCTACCTGGACAGGGAGAGACGACCAATGCTGAACAGATCTCTACTTCTTTAACTCTGCCTTGCACCAGCCCAGCACTAAAGCAGGGTCTTGCGGACGGCTTTAAGCGGGTGTGTCGGACAGAAGAGGATTGTCCATGCCCATTTCCTGGTCTGCTTCCTGGTGTACTGGAGATGCGAGTGAAAGAAGGTAGCAAGATACGTAACTTAATGGGCTTCGCTATGGCACGGATGCACTGTGAGCCAGGAAATAGCAAACAAGTAGGTCTCAAACAGGTGGTTTTTACTGGCTCGGGCCGGGCTGTCACCAAAACGATTACTTGTGTTGAGATAATGAAACGGAAAGTCGGTGGACTTCACCAGTTAACCAAGCTGCGCTATAAAGGCATTCAGGAAGTATGGGAGAGTCAAGAAGAAGGTAGTGCTGATATGACCATCCACAGGACCGTGCCCTCTATTAGCATCCTTTTGTCCAAAGATCCTTTGGACCCACACGAGCCAGGGTATCAGCCCCCTGAGACTCTTTGGAAAGATGGACACGGTAGTGATGTTGCACAGACTATAAGAAAGAGGCAATTCGATCACACTATCATGCCAACTGAAACACAGTCCAAAAGACACTGCCCTCAAGATGGAGTTTTAAATTGAAGGCATGTAAATGCTAGTAAATGAGATGCACTAAATGTAATTGTACAAATACTTCACACAAGACAGCCTGGTAGTTTGTATACACAAGTAGTTATTTTGTTTCTCGCAGCAGAGATGCTGTAAGGTAATTGCAGTGGTTTATCTCAAACCTTTAAATTAACATGCACAACATTTTAAGAAAATGCTTTTTCAAGTTAATTTATATAATTATATTTCTTTTTTTTACTGTCCAGTGCATGGACATCACCACAACACGACCATTAAATCAGAAATGTAAACATTGTGTTGCCCATATTTCCTGTAGATGTTTAAATATTTTATTTATAAAGTTTTACCAGGAGAAATTATGTTTAGTTATATAAAAAAATTAGTAATAATAACAGCCAAATGCTGTTAAATGGAAAAATCCAATAATGCAGTGTTTCTATGGTCACATTTTTTATGCATAGTGTAATGAATCCATTCAATACATTTTGGTTAATATTTGTATAATTATATGTAATATATAATTGTATAATTATACATTATATATATATTCATTATATATACATTCAACAAAAAAAAGTATATAAAAATAAATTTAAATTAATGAAACACAAAACATCGTTTTATGTGTCGTTATTTCTTGTCCAGGGGCATTTTTTTTATTGTCACACATAGCAGAACAATTGAAAACACTTAACAATCCTAGAAATACACAAGCCAGGTCATTTTAATTCAAAAACTAAACATGAAAAGAGACAACATGAAATCTAACTGTAGTTACTGAAGTCAATGTGTTTTGCATAAAACATATGATATAAGAAGACATGCTTAGTAATTTGGTCAGGTTATACTGAGAGTACGAATAAATCAGAAAACTTAAACAGATGTAGTTTGTATTTCAGCAAGTCATTCTTAACCAAAAACCTCACTAACTAAGCAGCCCTGGAGTGGAATAAAGAAGAAAATAAAGAACATGAACTGAAGTCCTGACTGTATCATCCCAAATCCTTTATGAAGAGTTCTCTACATATGGAGTCTTTTACAGCCACTATTTATCTGAGACGTTCGAAGTCAGAAATTAGTGTTTATTTTTTACAAAATATTTTGGTTTATTAGTTCATGAGGTTATCTGAAACCATCATGGACAAATCAGTATCTCTAAGACACCTCACATGCATCACTTGTCTTTAAACTGTTGGATAAATTTGGGAGGAAACCCATGCAGACATAAAATTTAAGAATTTAAAAATAATTAAGAAAATATGCAAACGCTACAAAGAAAGGACTTATACCGCTTCATCTGGAGATGGAACCCGACTTTATTTTTTGCTGTTATACGATTGTTGGATAGCACCTAGCTTTATTTTTCTCACCAGTGACAAGATACCCCTGTGTTATAACATTTTGTAATAAGAATATTAAACCTAGACATGTTTACATTAAAAGAATTTATAAGGAACATTCTGTGCATTCTGTATGTACATTTACATCTTACATTTAAACATGTAAAACTTAACTTACATTTTAAACCTTACAAATGCCAAAAAAAAAAATTTGACTCATTTGTATAACGTCATGTTAGGCTACGGTGGAAAGGATCGAAGTGTTTTGGTTCAGTGTTTTTGGTTTCTGCCAGATTATTCTTCACTCCAGTGGTTGCAGAAGTGTTGATAGGACATCCATCATTTCAAGACAAAGATGACAGAATGTCTATAGTGAGTCTAATCTGTGTTCTTAAACCATGACTGAGTTAATAATACTTTTAAAAAAATATTACTCAGGGATATTTTTCATGATCATAATGAAAATCTTTAAGGCCTGAAGACCACATTATGAATTTAATTAATCTCTGACACTGCAGTAATGCATTAAACACACTGGAATGAAATCTAAGTCTGTGAATGTCTTATAGTTGCTGCACTGGGCTGTGAATAATACAATGAGATTTTTGAACATGCATTAGAGTTATCTTCAGTGGTTTTCCTAAGGTGCCTTTGTCTTTAGAAGACATATAATTAACCTTCGGTAAATAAATCAAAGAAGCTGGCTAAACCTAAGCATAGAACGACGATTTGCTACTGATTCTGAACTAAACAGGACATAAAGGCAGAAGTTATCTGCAATTGTGGATCGCTGACTTAACATCTTTCTGCCTTTCCACAGTCCAATCTAAATAGTCATTGGCCTTTACTACACAACTCGATACACTTTGCTTCAGAATTTTTCATTTCTCCATTTCTCCATCTATCCGTCCATCCATTATCTGGTTTTATTGCCCCTTATTCCTTCCAGGGTCACGATGGGACAAATACTGGGCAAATTTAGAATCTTTCACATGTAGTTAAAAGGTGATTGTATTGTCTAAGTGTTTATATTTATGTGCAGCGTAATTGCAATTGTATATGGCACGGTGGCTAAAAGGGTAGCACTGTTGCTTTACAGCAAAAAAGGTCCAGGGCTCGATCACCAGATGGGACAATCTGAGACCTTTCTATGAGCAGTCTGTGTGGGCAGACATGTTAATTGGAGGAACTTCTTATTTATAAAAGCACCTAGGCAAAATGATGCATAAAATAAGCCTAGAAAAATGAGTAGTTAGGTCTGATTAGGGGCCAAATTAATTGATACCATGTATTGTGTGTTTTTTTATGTACACGATAGAAATAGACCACATAGCATGAAAATGTATTGCATTTAGAAGTTGCCTTTGTGACTTGCATTACAGGTTAAGTATACATTTTGAGCAATTGAGAGTTGCGGACTTTGCTCAAGTGCCACCACATGCAGGTCCTGTAGACCTGTATTTTTTTTTCTCGACTTTATATACGACAGGCAGGATTTCTCATTTCAGTTCTGCTCTTTTGTGATAAATGTGATGTGA
>JAOUQU010251119.1:0-13514 GCA_028566735.1 Ammoglanis amapaensis
ATAATTTAACAATTTTACATTTGAGCTTTCTTTCATGTTGTTACGTTCACATATTGCCGAGTTAAACACTGTATCTTTCTTAATATATGTGTCCGTGTACTTTTGCCTTCTAGCATGCTGTCTACAAGATTTGCAAGGAAATATACACAGAGGCATGCGATGGTATTCCATTTTCTGAACAGGAACCAGACCTGATTGGGGACAGGTAAAATAAGTTTTTTTTTTTGTATGTTTGCCACTGCCCAAAGGATAAGTATGGTACTATTTTATGAGCAGTCAGGAGTTTTGAGTTTGATTTACAGAAGTTTCACAAAATTCCTGAAAGAGAAATCCAAACATCATAATCTTCTGCCGAGTTATTTTGGGCTAAACTCACAGGGACCAGCTAGACTGTCACAGATGAAAGGTGCAACTTCTACAGAAGCATCTGTTAGGGTGTTTGAGAAACTGAATAGACTAGAGAGTACTTTATTCATCTGCAATGGGAAATCACTTATAACTGCAGCGTTCAGACGTTCTACGTGGGTGAAACATGCTACTATCTGAAGTTCATAGACAGTGAAGCATTACAGTACCAAACCTATTTCTACACAGACTGCACTTCTATAATATGTGCACACTTATGTTGTAACTTAGTGTGTAGTGCACACTTTCGTGAGAAAGCCTTGTTTCAAATGTAAAACTTCACTTTGGGAAAGTCACGGACTAAAACAACTTTGGTATTTACTAATGTAGTACTAATGTATCTTTATGATGTTATTTCCTTTTGGGCTGCACAATGGTTTAGTGGTCTGTCACCTCACAGCAAGAAGTCCCGGGTTTGATCCGGGGCTTTCTGTGTAGAATTTACATGTTCTTCCCATGTCTGTGTGGGTTTACTCCAGGTGATCTGGTTTCCTCCCACAGTCCAAAAACATGCAGGTAAGGCATGTATTGATTAAACGTGTGTGATGAATGTTTCCTGTCATTAATCTTACCGAAAGTGTAAAACATGGCATTAAAAGCTCAATAAATAAATATTTGCTTGTTTACCATATACCACTGAATAATTTTATTATGCTACTTACATTTATACAAAGCAGTTGCCTCCATGTCCTGATTCGGCATTGCCCGCTATTTACTGGTCAAAAGTCCCTAACCTTTAGTTCCACAGGCAAAAGGGCATCCATTAAGTGCACACAGTATTCAATGTTTCACACTATATTTTTTGGCAGCTTGAAATGCTCCATCGATGTACTTTTAGTGCAACAAGTTTTATTGTTTCTCAGATGCACTAAAACATGGCGCTTGAAGTGTGCAAGTGTGCTTTTTGGGATGCACCTATTGAGTGTTTTCTTGTTCATAATGTTTGTAAGATTACTTGAAACATTCACATAGATCAAATGTTGTGAGTGCTTTTATAAATCAGGTCTTTAGACAAAGGTAGGATATGATGTGGTATTTTCTAACATGTTCTAATATTATTAAGGTAGTCATTTGTATTTATTCATTTTAGTGTTTTGGCAGTAGCTTACAGTTATCATCTTTTATCTAGGTTAGTTGGAGGGTTTCTGACACTCAGCCCAGACTATGGCTTTGTGCTGGAGGATGAGGATGGTATCTGTGGTTACGCCCTTGGAACTGTGGATGTCAAGCCCTTTGTAACAAAATGCAAGTTGAGCTGGATTCCATTTATGCAAGAAAAGTATAACAAACCAGATTTGGATAAGGATCTGTCTGAAGCTGAGGTAAGGAACTGTCTTTTACATTAACTGTTTCGCAAATATTGCCATAGATGCTTTAGTTGCACAGTCTGACCACAATTTACCTTTTTTGTAGAAAATGATGCTAAGCTTTCATGAGGAGGAGGAGGAGGAAGGTTTGCCAGAATCATTTGTCAGAAACTTTCCTTCACTCATAAAGGTTGACATTCATACCAAAGTCACTGATCCCAGTGTAGCCAAAAGCATGATGGGATGTCTCCTCTCATCGTTAAAGGCTAATGGTGTGTACTATGAAGTCATTCTATTTCTTATAGTCTTATAGTCAGTATGGGCTTATTAGTTAGTAACACACATTAAACCCTGGTATGGGAAGCAGCATCTGGTTTGCCATGATGCACTAATACACCATTTTCTCCAGTTCCGATGTCTTATGTATTTGGTATATGCAGTTGTGTAATAAATTTCAAGTAAGAGAAAATATTTGAACAATTTTCTTTTTAAATCTTTTAAAGGGCAACATGAAGGCTAAGTTTTTGCACTGTTACCTCTCTGTTTTGTTTTCATTCATCAGATGCTTTATTTAATTCTTACTTTAGTTTTAAGAGTATGCGATTAAAGCTATAATATCCATATTACTGCCTTGGGTTTGGGAGGGCCGAGCTATGAACTATTGGAAGTATACCCTGACCATATCTTTTCTGTCTTTTTCTTTTGCAGGCTCCAACGGTGCATTTTGTGAGGTTCGACCCATCGACAAACAAATGTTGGATTTTTATAGCAAACTTGGCTGTTTTGAAGTAGCCAAAATGGAGGGTTTTCCTAAAGATGTGATCATAATGGGAAGAAGCTTGTAAACAAGCACATGTTGAAGGACACTTACCTTTGAAAGGACTTGTACAAAGCTATAGTGGTCTGCATGAAAGAATCGGTGTCTCGCTAGCTGTTTAATTAACACGGACACATTTGTATTTTTGCTGCAGTTCAGGCAGACTGTTAATGCATTGAATTTTACAGTGTGCTCTTCACTAATGGTTGAAGGTATTTGCATATTTAACGTGCTGTTGTTAGTCATGTGCTTTGCGTACATGTATGAACGAAGGAAAAGTGAAGAAATAGCTTCTGTAAAATGTGTGCGAGCGAAAGAGATCAAGAAGGAAAATGGCTCATGTGTACTAGTGTTAGTCTTTTTGAGATCCATCTCTGGACTCAAGCCAGGTGCTATTAAACACTGCACTTAGATTGTTAACAGTCGGCTTATATTCACTCAGTTTCCAGATTGAGAAAGTGCATTTAGTCTTATTACCATTAGCAGATCAAAGAAACTGCTTAGAAATGGAAGGATTACATTTCCACATCAAGCGACTTGATCTCTTTCGCTTTTTTCATTTGTGTAACTGCCTTTTCTTCCCCCATTTTTTGGGTATAAGTATTTAGTATTACTACACATCTTATTTTTAATTATGGCGTTCTAAGAAGTTATTTGTGATGTTTCTTAATAATTTCAAGAGCTACCTTTAAACTGAAAAAGAGAAATGACAGAATTATCTCGCAAGCAATCGATAGACTATTTTAAAACATAATGACAATATGTTTTGCACGTTCCTAAGGCATGTGGGTCTTGATATAATACATTTGCTTTATACAGTGGTGCTGCTGTTGATACTTCAGAGCAGATTTCAAACCACCCTCTCAACTTTGGCCTTTAGTTTGTTGCTGGTTGAGGCCCATAGCACATAAAGATGCGCCCTGAATTTCTTTACTATAGGTCTGTTATTTCCAGTAACAATTGTGAGCAGATCATATGACTTAGTTGTGATTTGGGATTCACAGTAGATTATAAGATTTTTCATCCTTGAATACTGTTGTAAAATACTTTCATAAAATGTTTTGACTAGGTCAGATGTTTGGTTATAAGTAGTAATCCCCATTTTATGTCAAGACAAAAATGTGGTAACAGCAGATTTTAATGGCTGTAATAAAGGCTTTAACTTAAAACCAGAAAAACAAAGCACAATGATAGACCAGGTTCAAGAGGAAGGCTTGCTGGCAAAGTGAAACCTTCTAATAATTACTTTAAAATCTGAAATAATTAAAGCAATTGATTACAGACACACAACAAAAGCAGCAGACTGAACTTTTACTTACAGTATTTTTATTTATCTGGTTTATGTTAGCTTGTTTGGGTTTTGTAAATAGCGTCAGTTCCATAAACGTTGGAATCCATGTTAAGCAAACAGATTCTTTTTACTTCTTTTAGAAGTCTATTTGAGCATTTGATTTTTGTTCCAATGTTTCCTTCCCCTGAAGACTTTCAGAATGAGGAGTATTTCGATTGTTTGATGGGCCAATTACTTTACTGTACTTCAATTTCTTTTATTTTCAAAGTCAAGACTTTGTTTAAGTAGAAAGGACTTCATTTTTTAAGATTATAATACTTTTAAGAAGATTTAGTACTTAGGTTGTAATTATGAATATGTATGTAATATAGTTTCTGTAAGGTTTGTATGTAATTAAGATTGTTCAATACAATAAACAAGAAAACTCAAACACCAAACTTAATTATAAGCATACACACAGCACAGCAATAAATAACATGGATGATCTATTTAGTAAAATACCAGTTATGGAGTGAGATATTTTAGTAATTAAGTGAACATTTGATCCTCATGGGTAATGTCTTATAATCAGGAAAAATATGCAGGGACCAAATTGTGATGGCTAGGTGATTGAGTGAGAGCATCTCCAAGGTTTGCAGTGACAGTATATGTCAAAAGTAGCACATTGGTGGCCATGGTTCTCTCGGCAATGCAAGTTAATGAAAGCTGATGGGTGTGGCTTGAAACATCTTGATTGAATTGCTTATTACTACTTGCATTTATTACTTACAACTAACCGGTTTGTTGGGGGAATGTATTCTACTGAACATCAGCATTGGGACTTGAAATTACTTGATTGGAATCTTGGCGTTGTCATTTGCATTGCCACCTTAGCCAATAGGATCTGGTCACAAGCATTGGATGGTTATGACAGGAAAGGCATATGGTGTAAAAACTGACAAACTCATAAACTCATAAAGTTTTGTAGAGGTATGCAAAGATTTATAAAAGATAGAAGAGGTTTGTATCAGTACACAAACCATTACAAACCCCTACACACTTCAATAAACCACTAAGAACCTCTACAAACTAGTGATGGGCAGATGAGGCCTCATTGGCTGTATGACATTTCCCAAACTGTCGACACCGTGTTGAAACTGTTGCTGTAACACTTAATGGCGCCATCTGCTGGATTTTAGTAGTCATTGCTGTCAAATACAACACAGACTACACAAACCAGGTTCATTCATACATTTGTATTTAGAAACGTCAGCCGTGCTTACATCTTTGAGCCGTTTACAAACAATTTCTCCTGCTTTTCTCCTGTTTTTGAGAATACCCTTTCACAGGGCACTGATGATGCTGGCATACATAGACATTTCAGTGCAAGTTTATATAAGGTAGGCTAATTTAGTTCTTGCTTTTCCCAGTAGTGGATCCTGTGATCTTGGTGTGTTCACCTCAGAGATGTATATCGGGTATCAGTGGGGACATTTGATTTGGCCTTGCTCTCCTCAACTTGTCCAGATGGTGCCAGAGGTTGTCATCTGATGAAAAAAATAAATAAAATGTAACTGTTACTAACTTATTGTATGCACACAAGAACATTAAATACAAATAACCACAAATAATCATGAAATACCTGAACTGGGAGCAGACGGTTGAGTTAATTGTCCAGCTTTGGCATCTTCCATTTGCGCTTCTCATTTCCGTCGCACACTCTGATTTCTGTCTGTTTACTGCATTATTGGCGTTTGACACACTTATAAATCTCATCGTCTTGAGTCGTAGCACTTGAGCAGTGTTGGTATTGTCATCATACGCAATGGCTCAAAGTTGGACAGTGTTTCCTAGTTCTTTTATGCTTTTCCACGAGATTTATTGTGCTTTCGCTGGCTACAGTTGCGCTGCATTGGGTGGTGCAGCATTTTTTCTTTTTTTTTCCTCTTTACAAATCTCTTCAAACCTAGCCAAACCTTTGCACACTTTTGCAAACCTCTAAAATCCCTAGTAATCTTCTACAAACCTTCACAAACGTCTACAAACTTCTATAAACTTTTACACACATCTACAAACCTTTACAAAACGTCAACAAGCATTTAAAAACCTTTACAGACCTTTACAAACCTCTACTAAACATTCTTTATGTAATAATGATGGGGCATTTTAAAGTATTTTGGCGGCATCTGGTGGTGACAGACATCATCACACCCCAGGTTACCAGTAATTAGGCTTGAGCAATCTTGATCTCATTAACTAGCTGGCTTTATAACACAGTGGATTTTACACAATCCAGATTACACAAGTCAGATTGTCTGCTACCAAACCTAGATGCTGTCCTGTTTTTGGAGGTCCAAACTCCTTTATACACCTTTACAGATTTTTACAAACCTTCACAAACATCTACAAACCATTACAAACCCCTACAAAACTTTATAAACTTCTACAAGCTTTTATTAACCTCTATAGATCTTTACAAACCTTTACAAACTCTTATAAACTTTTAGAAACCCTTTTTTATAGCATAACCAAGTTTGTGCTATTGCAGTCCAATTCTGTCTTTAAATTTAATAAGATATTTAAAATTAAAGTTAATTATGTTGTAAGCATACCATACACTACAACAGAATGACTAGCAGCAAAAAGCAAAATAAAAAAATTGTAGTGTATAAAAATCTAATTTTCTATTTTGAAATACTCTATGCATTGTTCTATGATACTATGTGATTTAGCTAGATGGTGTGCTTTGTTTTCTATGCATTTATTCCCCAAATTCCTGTATAAATGTATGTCAACTGAAAGCAAACAGATGTGTTTGTAACACTTTGCAGGCCTCATAATGTATCCCAGCAGTTTGGAGTTTGTTGATTCTTATTGTACTCTTTTGGTGCATGCTTATAATGAAATCCTTTTGATGCTTCCCCGTCTTTTCTTTATTCATTCATTACTCACATTACCACAATTATTTGAGTTTAATATAATCCCCATAAATTCATATTTACAAATCAAAGAGAAAGTTTTGTCCCCAAGGCCCTTTTAATGGCATCTTAAAAAAGAAATATGAATGACCTTTTCAGTCATTTTACTTGTGCTTTTACTTTGTTGGGAAATATGCCAAGTGCAAGTGATTTTGACAGTGGGTGAATTCAGACCACTCTTGTCTCTTCATTCTGTGCCAGGCGCTTAATTCTTGCAAAGTAAAGAGGCTGACATCATTCCCTCCAGATGCTGAAGCTTGTTATTGCTGCCAATGCAGTTCTTGCAGCATGGACTAAACAAACATTTTATGGGACATTACAGGGGCCTTGTCATATTAGTAACATGGTCACTCTGGGTCACTTCTCATTAGGGGTCCTTGTGATTTGTGTTAATTGTATGACATAAATTTGATCATAAAGGATCTTGGCTTCCACATTTAACCCAATCCTACAGTAGAACACACATTTACACACACTAATAAATACACTTCAAGGTAGTGAACACATATGCCCTTGCCCTTGCCATGGGTGCCTAGGGAGCAGTTACACAGAGGTAATGTAGCCTAGTGGGTAGATCCAAGCTCTGCTACATGGCCACTACTGGGTCCTTGAGCAAGACCCTTAACCCTGTTTGCTTCAGGGGCCGTGTTGGCACCTTATGTTGGCTGACCCTGCGCTCTTCCAGACAAGTTGGGATATGTGAAGAGAGACATTTCGTTGTACTGTACATCTGTATATGCATAATGACTAATAAAAAGCAATTTGTAATTCAATTTATATCTTTCTGCTCTTGGCAGCCTTTTGATCACAATCTCTGTGTGCGTTTTTGTACAAAAATAAAGACATACACACAGGATAAATTTAGTATCTCCAATTAAACAGGCGAAAAAGCTAACCTCTAATCAACTGTGCCACCAGTCTTGCACTTTCCATTTTATTAAATAAAAGAAAAAAAATCACTATAAACATTTAATAGTAATCAAATTGAAAGTAAAAAACAAAAACTATTCCACAGGTAACTTGTGTAAGAAGTCTGGGACATGACCTGGGCCTAATGATGCTAATTACAGGCTTCATTTTTAGTTTTTGGTAATCTTATTTTGTCAGATGTTTCTGATCTTATATGTAAAATTATAACATAATCAAGTATATGTAATAATATTAAACAGAAACACAAATTATGGTACGTTTAATGATTTGACTGTGCAAAAATAGGAAGGTTCCCAAGTGGTTATCTACATTAGTCTTCTATCATCAGTGTCAATATGTGTCTTTGTTGAAAAAAAAAAAACCTGGCCTGCACCGTACTTTTGGCTAAACTGTTGCTGTAAGAACATAACAGAAGTTGATGGAACAAATGTATTCAGTAATGAGTAGTGTGTGAACTTTGGTGTGAAGATTCAAAGAGGAGTGATGAGGTTGAGGTTGTCAGGCTGGATCTGATTACGGTTAGGAATGGCTGGAAGGGTTTTGTGGCTTTCTTAATCATGCATTCCAGTGTCAAAACAAAACTTAGTTCTCTGGGTGCTGGGACAGGCCAAGCTTAGCTAGTACTAGAGTAAGATGGAGCAACTGCCCGAAGGGGCTGTACTGTGTCTAGACTGGTCGCAGGCCTTTAGGCCTTGTTCTTATTGTTATTATAAGTTCTCACTTTTCAAATAATGAACTGAACAGTTTTTCCAGACTTATGAAAAACAAAGCATTGGATCTCTGATCTGTGTAGATATCTGTCCGAAAATAGTAATAATAAGTATAAATAGTATATTATAGTAAATAGTAATAAATAGTAATAGAAAAATAATAATAGCTAATTTAAAGACATAGCACTTGAACATAGTGCACAGTGACAAGGAAATAAAATACTTTTAAAATAAAAGTATTAAAATGAAACATAACATTATGTCAATTTTTCTAATATTGTGTTTTATTCCCCTTTTGCTGCCCAATACAAAACAAAATGTGACTCAGTCTTGCGACACCTGTTTATCATAAACAGAATTAATTCCGTCATCAGATTTGAGTTACAGTAGCTAATCTGTTTGATTAGACCACATAGACCACAAGCTTTCACTGTCTTTGACAAATATAAAGTCAACATAAGAAATAAGTGTCTGTACCCACAGATCATCTGTATAGTAGGTGTTGCTTAAATTAATTAATTAATGTCAGCGCAGACATTTTCTGTATCGTATTGCACCCATGTGTAATGTTTATCATTGAGATTATATACAGTACCTCTAGTTTTTTAAGACTATACAGCTCATTTTCTTCTTCTGTTATTATTACATTCGTTAATAATGCATTTCCTTCCTTATTACATTAACAACAAGGTCAAATGCGATTTTTTATGTGTTTGAACTTGTGTTTTTGTTTACAGTAGTGCAGCTGCTTTAGGGTGCAAGCAATTTCTAGAAGTCTGCCAGCACACCACTGGGATATTATGCACGAGTGTAAAGACCCTTTAAAAAACAAACATATGTATACCAGGTCCTTTCTCTACCTTCTAAAGGCTAATTCATACATATCCATCAAATCGATGCAGGTCCCCTGTGCAGACGTGATCAGGGCACAGAACTATAAAAGGAAAATGACATAGGCGAGGCAATAACAGAAGCATAAAAGTATTAAACTTTCTGTCCTCATTGGAAATTTAAAGCCCATTAATCAGGTTGATCTGTCTTAGCTTCAGATCCGGCTTAACTAAACTCAACACCTAGCTCCTGTTTGCACCTATTTTACACTATAAGCCCTCCTATCCCCCATGCTCATACCTTTGAACTTTATTCTCTTTCATTTCAGGACCAGCCTCTGCCACGAGTCAGTGAGCTGTCCTGTGACACTTCCCATGCTGAAAGGTGATAAGGTGATGGCAGGGTGGGGAGGCATGCCTTGTATGCGGTTGTTCATAGCTTTCTTTGCCTGTTTTGTTCAAATAGGTTAAGGGTTGCTGCGGATTACAGTATGCATGAAAATATTTGGTCCTTTCAGAAAAGAAAAGATGTCAATTTAGCTTTATGGTGATACTGCTTTCACTAAATACTGATATAATAGGGACACATAAATCAATGGCTTTGCACTTGCAAAAATCCCAGCTCTAAATTGGTCTGTGATTTGTAAAACAATCAAATGACTTCTTAACGGATGGATCGAAAGTTGGAATGTTGCATTAATCTCCAACACCCGCCTTTATACATCATATCATAGTGTAACCTAACAAAATGTATAAAGAATTATTAATCATGACATGGCAATAAAATATTATGTTATGAGTATGCTGAAGTAACATGATAACTTTCTGCAAGTATTATTTGCATTAAGGCTTTATGCTGGCAACAGTTTCATTCATTGTTTTATTTTCATATTAGGAACCGTTCTAAATATAACCGTGTATGCACAGTTATTGCTCTAGTACAAGGAAACTAAGCACCCAGAGGAAGCCCATTCAGACATGAGGAGAATATGCAAACACTTCACAGAAAGAATTGGAAAAATCTTATCAAACAGAACAGAGCGTTCCTAAAGAATTTTTTTTCTCTTAAAGTTCTTTTAAGGCACACTAGGCAACCTGAGCACTGTGTTTAGCACCAAGTGGAAGTACCACTCTTGAGCTCTGTTGGGGGAATGTCCCCAGATCATGTCCCTAGTATTTGCTGTAAAGCAAGAGTACTGAACCACGTGTTCAGGTGCTGACTTATAAATTTGCAAGTGCAGTTTTTACTCTACAGACCACAAAGATGGGAACTTTATTCACCCTATACTGACTCATTTAAATATCTAAACCAGTATAAAATAAATAAATTAACAGACAAACATTGCTTAGTGTGATTTTAATGTGTTTCAAGAATACCCCAATCAAGCTCTAAAATGCTATAAAATTTCCCCTAAAATTTAATGATGTACACATCTGGTTACTAGAAAGACCATAAAAGTAACATAGCTTTATATTAGTGTTTTAATAGTTAATTTTAGCAGTATGAATGGTACATTATGCTCTCGACATATGAGGACATTGCCAGTAGTGTTTGCACCGTAGGGTGCATGTGGTAGAGTGAAACTTCTGTATATTTGTTGGCTGGTAAACAACCATGCCATCACTGCTGCTACATATTTTATCAAATGACTGTGTGTTCCATTATCTGCTACTCAACAGCATGAAGCAGATTAGCATTTAGCAGGCTAAAATATATTTATTTTTACTTCAAGCAAACAAATCTTTCAGACATAAACACACTGTGCACCTTATATGAAGGAATATGTTTTTTGGGGGAATTTGGGCACTTTGGGGAGGTTCAATGCAAAAGTGAATAATGATACACTAGAGTGAAATGGTGTGCTGTCACCCATTAGAAAGAATGAAGAAAAACAGTGCACTAAAACATCACAAAGAGAACCGAAGAAGCTTGTTAGTCTATTTCTAAAATGTTTACTTATAAGATAAATTTGAGTTGAGTCAAAATTGAGTCAGACTGTATTTGTACCTGATTTATGAAGCTCTGGACAATGCAACCTTTCCACCAAATATTCTTACCACATATGCTGTGAACATTAAAAGATTGCATTAGATGGTTATTAACCCCAATACCTATCAAACCTTTAAAGTGGCATTGTGGCTTATTGGGTAGCACTGTCACATCTAAGCATCCTAAGTTAGATTTTCTATGTGGATTTTCTCCCTGTGGGAGATTTCTACTAGAGGTCCAGTTTTATCTCATAGTCGTAAAACATACAATCACGCTAAATGAACATACTAATCCACTAGAATGCATAAAGCAGTGCAATGTAGTGTCGGTACCTACAGTGGATGAATATGGAGAGTTGTGTCAGGAAAAAAATCAATAATACAAAACACAATTTGCTTTGGAAAGCGCTAATGCATTGTTCACACAACACAAGCAATCTGTTACTGTGGGTTTCACACTACACAATTCATCACTGACACGTTTTCATCACCAAACAAATGTCACTCCAATTCTAGAGAAACAAACACATACTAATCGCTGAGTGGCTAAAAGTGTTTAGTGTTATAACGAAAACAATGAAAAACTTATGAAAGTATTCTAAACTATTAGGTAAGTGATACTTTGTAGAGTATTGTCTCCAGTGACTATATTGTGACTGCCTGCATTGTGAACACACTTTTAAAAACAGGCGATGGAAATTCATCTCATATGTTCTTTGATTGATGCTGGCTGAACAGTACTTTTCACAAGGATCTATGGGGCCAGGAGCTTCCTGCTAACACTATGGCCTCTTATTTATAGCTGAGCTATGTGCATAATAAGAGTGGAAATGGTGTATATTTCATACTCTAGGCCTTTTGCTGGACCAATGAGAAAAGCAGTCAATCCTAAGAGAAAATTTAGAGGAAATGATTAAGGAAATGTTTCAACCAGTATGATATTAACCACAGACCCATACACCCTGAGAAGCAATATTGAGCAATAGAATACTGCCTCTTTTGAGCTGATATCCAAAAGTTATATTGTGTGCAGCATAAATAGCAGATAGATTTTGTCTCAATAAACATAAGGACATTAATCAAAGTGATCCAAGTGGGCATTGGTAGTAACTAGCATTATTATAGATGCTCCTTCAACCAATGACAGACATTTCTTGTCAGGTAATACGTTACATTTTCTTGCTTGAAAGTCTCATCCACTTTTTCATCTGCAATGTCGGGTTCATATCCTTACATATCTTATTCATTCAACACTTAACAGCGTATGAAAGTGTGCTGGAAGTATGTGGAATGAAAAACACAAGATACTATATTATACTAATATACTTCATTCTGTCCACTTACTTAAGAGTAAGTTGACATCACATGTATGCGTGAGGAATGGAAAAGCCATATGTGTGGTGGGAAAAAATGGAAAATCACTTTAAACTTCCAAAATACGTTGATTGACTAATGTGTAAACATTTCACCTCCACCCCCCAAACAAAATGTAGCATATTACCGATGTACAACTAGACCACTTAATCATGTTCCAGATTTTGAGTATGGTAATGTAGAAGTCATGCCGGATCAGACACGAAACAGATGTAAAGCAGTGCAATGCTTGATTAAGCAGTTTCTCCTCTTTCTCCTGATAGAGAAGCTTTAACAGGGAGTACGGGCTGCCTGAAAAGGTCTCCCCTGGTGAATTTATTTAGTGTCTGTGATTAATGTGCTTTCTTATTGTAGGTTAGAGCAACAGAGCGTTAAAGAAAGTTTTCGGGCATGGACAGCTTTAAGATGGAGCTTTTTATTTTTGGTATATGACTCAAGGCACAGACAAAGCACTAAATCTAAGTTCTTTTTGTTCCTGTATTCATGTGTATGTAATTTGTAATGTAGATATGCTTACATAATTTTTTACACTAAACTTGTTTAAAATGTGGACCGCTGAACATTCTAACTTGGTTTTCTCCAAGGTAAAATACTAGTTTTTTTTGACGTGTAAGTCTGTCTGTGTCTTGCCTATACAAATACAAATTGCTGTGATTATCAAGACATTTGACATACATAATTTTTCCTGTGGAGGTTTATATAATCTTTACAACCATCAAAAAGTGACCAATTCTACATAAATTATTGTTTACAGCACTGTTCTCTGCCGGCAAAGTTGAGGGGATCCAATCAAAGCAAATTCGACTGTGGGTAAGTGGAAAAAAAGGATAATTTGTAACACATACAGATAATTACACACACACTCTCTCTCTCTCTCTCTCTCTCTCTCTCTATATATATATAT
>JAOUQU010251228.1:0-13514 GCA_028566735.1 Ammoglanis amapaensis
AACTGGTCGCCCGCCGCATTAGTTGGTACCCCAAAAGTAGCCCGCAGCTTCAAAAAGGTTGGTGACCCCTGCTTTAGGTGATTCGACTCTCTCTCCTCCTGACAGGTTTTACCCAGATTTAACGAGAGAGACGAGGTGATGAAAGCCCACATCATGTACGTCAGCTGGTCAGCCGATCACAGAGTCATCGACGGCGCCACCATGTGTCGCTTCTCTAACCTGTGGAAGTCGTACCTGGAGAACCCGGCCTCCATGCTCCTGGATTTGAAATAGAACGCCGAGCGACGACCCGAGACTCGTGTTTGAACGTTACTGAGCTTCCCCGTTTCCTGTTCACGTGTGACATCACAACTCGGAGCAGGAAAATCTTAGAGACCTGAAACTAACGTACAGCTGTTAGTCATGTGTGCATCGGTTCTAGATAAAGAAGCACACATATATAGAACATCATGCCTGGGTGGAACGTCGAACCGTGACCACATGTAACTAATAGCTACCTTTTCCGTTGTATCCCACCCCCACGTGTGTGAGGACGGGATCGATCGGACTCTGTTTCCTGAACACTACACACTTTGTTGAGTTTCTGAATGCTGTAACTGTTACGCTCCTGTTTGATCTGTGTGCTCTGTGATAACAGGATGTGAGGCGGTAACGCGGACTTCCTGTTTTGAGCCTCCATAGCGGCGAGATTCTTCAAAGTTCGACCGTATTTAAATAAATATCATAAAGTCTTGTATGGTGTTAGCATTTCATATTAGAGAAAATTAAAGTACAATTAATCGTTGGAGGGTAAAAAAAAAAGGTTTTAATAAATGATTCCCATATTAAATGGCAAATAAACGACTTTTTATTTACGACTTCTTCTTTTGCTTGCTCCCACTAGGGGTCGCCACGGCAGATCATGATTCCTTGACACATAAGCCTCCCTATTTATCCGAGCTTGATATTGGAACTACAGTGTTTGCTTAGTAGGATTTTACCGTCATGTTTTACTTTGTTTACATTGATGGCAGAAACCGGGATCCTTGTACCAGTTTCATCCAGTAAATCCCCCCCACCCCCCACTCCGCGGTAAAATCGGCAGCAAAACCTGCCAAACCTTTTTTGTTTATTTATTATTTGTTTTGGGGTTGACTGGTTTGTATGATAAAGTGCTTCAGGTCTGATATTTAGGAGCAGATTCAGGATTCCGGTCTGCTGTTTACTCCCGGATCACTCTCACATCTCCTCTGTTGTGTCTGAGGTATGAGAACGCACCCCCTCCACCCTACCTCCCCACCCCCAACCGTTTATGTGATGGGTGGAGCCTCGTCTGTATCCAAACGTTTGAGTCTCATTGTGCAGCCGGACGAGCGACTGTCCACCTCCCTCGCCGTCTGTCCCCAGATCAGGATTATCTAACGGGAAAGTGACTGTAAAAGACATGCTGGTAGGTACGAATAAAACTTGTAGGATTGATTTAGGGGGTGAGAATCTTAAATCATTTTATCCTTTGTTTTTGTAAAGAAAAAGGATGTAAAGTGCGGCACCAAACAGGACATGAAGAAGGAACCACCGCCGGTCAGCAAGAAACCCCAGAGAGACGAGGTACGGATCTTAATCGGGGTTCCGTTTCCTCTTCTGTGCACATTTCAGTGTTTATGAAATGATTTTGATTTATCTGAATGTTCCTGCACGTTCTTGGTGCACGTTCGTGTGGGCAGATAGCAAATACACCGTCTATAGTGTCCATGTGGCACAGCTGAGTTTCCTCCGCTAGCACACCAGCGCAGATAGTCCGAACTGCACGGTTAGAAAGTCTGACTGTGCAGCACAAACCAGCACAAGCCTTGATAAAGAAGTAGAGTTGCACTAGGGTGGCATCTGGCATAAAAACGATGCCAATTTAATCGGTCTGCTGTGGGGACCCCGACCGGTGGAGCTGAAAGTAATCGGTCAGTTCTCCAACTTCAAAAACATGCAAAAGGTGGATTTTCTGTTTGTCCCCTGCAGGCTAGGGGGCACTGAAATGTGTCTAATGTAATGTTCAAGTACTGCCATCATGTTACTATGGAAACCTCTGAACCCCATGACAAGCTCACTTACACTGTTGGGTCAGCAAATGTATAGAATGTGCACTATTGCACTAATAATGCAATAATAAGTCAACTTAAGCTTAGTGGTTGAGGTAATAGGCTGGTACTTATGTAGCGGGTCACGGCTTACCAACGTTGGGCCCCTGAGCAAGGTCCTTAACCCTTAACAGCGTGTGCTAAATCCTGAGAATGTGTTTTGTCTCTCTCTTACAGACGGAAGCATCTTCAGAACGGCGTCTCTCGGACTACCAGTCGTACCCAGACCGATGCTTCCCCAGTGCCGTGGCTCTGACCGTGATGAAGGACATCGTGGATGAGAAGCTGTCCGGGCTGGAGTACAGCGGAGCGTGTTCGGACGTAGCCACCGAGCTCTCGGACTCCATCAAAGACGCGGTTAAAAGTCTGTCGTGCGGACGCTACAGGCTGATTTCTTACGTGGCCATCGGGCAGCGGCGGGACTCCGAGGTGACCTGTGCCTGCAGGGGCTTGTGGAGTCCCACGGCCGACACGTTCTCTCAATACGTCTTCAAGAACCAGCACTTGTTTGCTCTCTGTGCTCTGTTTGCAGTCTACCAGGAGTAAATACCAAAGCGATGAAAGGGAAACACATCTGTCTCGTCGTCTTTGTTTGGTGTGTGTGTGTGTGTGTGTGTGTGTGTGTGTGTGTGTAAAACAAGTCTCACGAGAGTCTCGAGTTCATGTGAAATAGATCAAATAATAAAAGTCTGAACGTTTGATTCAAACCCCCAAAATCTGCAAGTTGCTACTATTGGGTTCTTGAGTGAGGCCCTTAAAATGGTGTTTACTTGTAATTATAAATCTTTCTATACCTACCTACACACCCAACCTACCCACTTACCTACCTACCTACCTCTACCTACCTACCTCTACCAACCCATCTACCCACCCAACCTACCTACCTACCAACCCACCTATCTACCTACCTACCTCTACCTACCCACCCAACCTACCCACATACCTACCTCTACCTACCTACCCACTTACCTACCTACCTACCTTCCCATATACCTACCTCTACCTACCCACTTACCTACCTACCTCTCCACCTAACCACCCACCCTACTTACCTACCTCTATCTACCCACCTACCTACCCACCTACCTACCTACCCATCCATCCATCCATCCATTCACAGTGCTCAGGGGAACTGTGTGTGTATCTTCATGACAATTTCACATCTCCAATCAATCTAGTTCATGTTTTTGGATTGTGGGAGGAAAGCGGAATACACAGAGCAAACCCATGTGGGGCAGGGTGGGGAGAACATGCCACATAAAGCCCCCCAGGCTGACCTGGGGTGATTTCTTGCTGTGAGGCAACAGTGTTGAATGAATGTGTGTGTGTGTGTGTGTATAAACAAGTACATGTATTTGAATGTGTTTTAATCTCCACTAATCCGTGTGTAACACTAATACATTTAGATAGTCAGTTGAGATATTTTAGGAGGCATGAGGGTCGGGGGTTTGGTGGGGTCAGGGTGTGTGTGTGTGTCGGTGGGGCGGGGTGAAGCAGCTGCTCCTGTTCCAGACACCGTTCTGCTACCATGTGATTTTTCTGTTTCGGGCATCGTCTCTAAATTTAGTTCTGTCCTGGAGTTTCACCTCACGAGAGGAAAATCATTGACACACACAATCAGGATAATGAGATTTTAAATAAACGTGGGAATTTTCCTTCAACACACTGGACACACACGCTGGGACCGGTGAAATAATCCTGATCCTGGTGTAAACAGGGGTCACAATCTGACCTCCGGCCGAGGAAAGACGCAGAAACGGAATTAGGAAACATGTGAAGAACTTGGCCAGGGGTTCGAGTAAAAGTCGGTAAGTGTAAATTGTATATGTGTGTGTGTGTGTAGATTCTATTTCATATTTAACTTGGATTTATAAGTAAGTAAATAAATAAGTGAACCAGGGACTAACAATATGCTCTGCACTTTAATGTTCAATAATGTTAAATTATATGTTCTTCTGTATGTGTGTATGTGTGTGTGTATATATATATATATATCTGCATACATCTATTGTGTGTGTACGTATAGATTCTATTTCATATTTAATATGGATTTATAAGTAAACATAATAGTAAATATAGTAACTAAAGTAAACATAATAAAGTAAATAAAGAAACAATATGCGCTGCACTTTAATAATGTTAAATTACAATATTACATGTATATTTATAATTATATATATATATATATTCACACTTTGCTATATTAGAATATATTATAATATTTAACATACTGTTTTATAGTAGATGAGCACTGTCGCCTCACAGAAAGAAGGCCGGGGCTTATTATGAGCATGTTCTCTCCCTGTGGGTTTACTTTGGGTACTTCGGTTTCCTCCCACAGTCCAAAAAAACATGTAGGTAAACATGCATTTAACCGTGCGGGACGATGCAGCCGCGTTTAAAACTCGCGTGTCCCCTCTGAAGTTGTTGTGATTTGATTGAACCCCCCCCCCTCTCTCTCTGCTGGTTTCTGTACTGTCCAGGATGATTGGACAGGGCGTGCAGGGTGATCATGACCGGGGTGACCGTATGTTTTGGGACGGTAAACTCCGTCAAGGCTCTGTGGGAGACCAGGATAAAGAAGAGTAAAGATGACCTGAGGAGAGAAAGAGATCAGAAGGACCGAGCGACTGTAGTGAGGTGAGTGATTATTAATATCACGTCCTAATTTGAAACGTCTTTATCGTCTTATGACGTTTGAGGTTGGTGTGGCTGCACAGGATGGCGGGTGAATGTTTATAGCAACGTGCTGACTCGGGTTTGACCCTCGGATGAGGTTGCCTGGTTACTTACCGACTCCTAAATCATGCGGAAGGTACGCCGGCGCTCCAAGATGTAAGTGAACGGACAAGCGTGTTTGATGACAACAGATAAGTGCACCATCCAGGGTGCTTTCTTGTTAATACACCAACCTTATCCATGACTATTACTCAAAGGATTTGCTCAGGGGTCCAACAGCGGCCGTTAAAGCACGAGAAAGTTTCTTGGGGGCGGCGTGGTGATGCAGTATTTAACGTTGTTACTTTACCAAACAGGGTCTGTTTGGTGAAATTTGCACGTTCTGCTCGTGCCCCTTTCGACAGGTCAACCTGTTTGCTTCGCAACTTTTTTGGACTGTGGGAGGACATGGGGCAAAACATGCAAACTCCACCTGAGGATCGAACCCAGGGGCACTTCCTTCTTACCTATTGTGTCGCTCCAGTCCAAAACGGTACCAACATGTGTAAAAGAAAATAGCTCTTAAATAAAGAAGCGGGCAGCACTGTGGCTTCACAGCATCAAAGTCCCGGGTTCCATTCCCACCGCGACCCTGAATAGATTTCGGGATTAGGTCCTAATTCTAGATCACGGCTGGATGATTTCGTGTGTCATTTAGGTTGGCGGGGACGTGGGAGGACCGTATAACCCTGAACAAGCTGAAGGAGAAAGTCGTAACGGAAGATGGACGGGTCGTCCTACGCATTGAAAGAGAAGAATGGAAGGTATTCCAGAAACATTTCGGTGTTCATCTCAAGTGTCCAGATGTCTGACAGATGTGGATTCGTCCAGACTCTTCCTGCAGCTCTGGTCCAGCTGTGTCACATCCAGGAGTGGCAGCTACATCGGACGGGGCTTCAAAAGATCCCCAACTTCATCTCCAGCTTCCAGAGTCTCATCGTGCTCGACTTGTCCCGGAACGCCATCGCAGAGATACCAAAAGAAATCGGTATGGGATGTTATTTCATTGTTTCTTTGTATTTTAACGTCACACTTTCTATCGAACATGTTTACTAAGTCTGTACTGTAGTAGCATACTCCAGTTTGCTTCACTTGCATGTTTTTGGACTGTAGGAGGAAACTGGAAAGATTTTTTCAGCAGTGAGCAGAAGCTTTTATCCGAATCGACTTACAATTACAATGGAAACGTCTTTTTTTTATTTGAGGAATCGAACCCAAGACTTCCTGTTGTAAGGCCAGTGTCTTTTATCTATTCCAGGTAAGTTACCACGGTTACGAGAGCTGCTAGTGAGTTATAACAGGCTGACCCGTGTTCCCGATGAGCTGTGCTGCTGCCAGAGTTTAGAGAAGCTGGAACTGGCGATGAACCGTGATCTGGATGAGCTGCCAGCGCGGGTATGAAGCATTATGTCATGGATATACTGGGATATAAAAGGCTGTCTTATGATGTGTATCTGAACCGTTGGGTCGGTAGTTAAACAGTCTGGTGAAGCTGCAGCATCTGGATCTTTCCATGAATGGCTTCACCACGATTCCGGACTGTGTGGTCAGTCTTCCGGCTCTCGAGTGGCTGGACATGGGTGGAAACGGACTGGACAGTTTACCGGAGGACATCCACAGGTACCGAATCACACGTATCCAATTCAACCACAAGAAATCATGGACGATTTGGTCTTTCTAATAAGCCTGGCTGCAAGGTTTTTGGACTGTGGGAGGACACGACATGGCAACCATGAAAAAGTCTAAGAGATACTAAATATACTAGATATAAGATATACCAGGCATAGTGGTGCAGCACTGTCACCTCACAGTAAGCTTTCTGTCTGGAGTTTGCATGTTCTCCCTCGTGTCTGCGTGGCTTTACTCCCACAGTCCAAAAACACGCAGGTCAAAGAAATTGTAAAATGTAAAAGAAATGTAAGCGAAATTGCTTTAAATGAGCAAATGGTCAGCACAGTTCCTTCGTGGTTATACCCGGGTTGCGGTCCAGACGAAACCCGGAGCACCCGGAGGAAAACCCACGCATACAAATGGAAGAACGTTCGACCTCAGTACAGGAAGTGAACCCACGACTGAACACAATGTTCTGCAGGATGGAGAAGCTGCACACGTTATGGCTCCAGAGAAATGAGTTGGAATATCTTCCGGACAACATCAGCCGGATGCAGAACCTGGACACGCTGGTGCTCAGCAGGAACAAGCTGAAGGACATTCCACCCCTGATGGAGAACATGACAAATCTCAGGTACCGGGCTTCATCAATTCTTTATTCAGCATTTATTTTTTAACATCATGTTTTACACTTTAGGTAACATTCAGCACACATCGAACACACACACACGGATCATTATTTTGTTTATTATTTACTTCAATTTGCCTTTCCTGCATGTTTTGGGACTATAAGAGGAAGCCAGAGGACCCGAAGTAAACTATTTAAAATATATATTAGATAAGACTGTTCTTATCTTTAGACTAGACCAATTCTTAAACACACCGAGTAGTGTATAAAGTATTTGGACACCTGACAATACTTAATGGTCATTCGATTATTATTATATTATTTAAAAAAATATATATATATATAATAAAATATAAATACAAATAAAAAGAGATTCTGGTTTGTTTGACATTTGTTTGTTTACTTCAGATGTTTCCAGTATTAACGTACAAAATAAAAACCATTGAATATGCAGGTGTGCAAACTTTTGACTGGTCTGGTGTGTGTGTGTGTGTGTGTGTGTGTGTGTGTCTATAGTAAACAAAACCGTCTGAAATGGGCATTTTGGGTTTGTTTGGGCAGGTTTGTGAATTTTCGAGACAACCCACTGACGTACGACGTGACTCTACCGGAACTGAAGGAGACGCTGGACGAGGACGACGACCGAGAGATGTTCGGCCGAGAGTTCATGTACCATTACATCCACGAGGCTCGCAAAAGAGGTGCTGCTACTCTCGACATGCACCGACATCATAAAACGAACAATAAAATAGTAACGATAACAAAAACTGCAGCCTGGGAGTGACACACGTGTGTGTGTGTGTGTGTGTGTGTGTGTGTGTGTGTATAAATGTCTTCCAGGGTCTCAGACGTACACGTCAGTGTTGAATGTCACGCTGGATGATGCGCCAGATGTGCCGCCGACGTCGTGAACCAGTCCAGATGTGCACAGCTGTGTCGTTCCGGCCGCTGTGTGTCTCAAAAGAACGGAGATAAAACAAAAAGCTGAAAGACGCTCCCGAGTCTTTGATCTTTGTGTATGTGTGTGTGTACTGTGGGTCCGAGCTCTTTACTGAGGGACGGCAGTCAGGAGAACGTTCTCCAGAGACACGTCTCTGCTGGTGTAGAACCTCAGGTGGGAGCTCCATCCTCTCTGCTGGAGGTAATGCAGCCTGCCGTGATCGATCAGCAGCTTACAGAGACGTCCGACCTGCTCACGCTCGTCTACTGAGACCATACTGCGCGCACACACACACACACACACACACACACACACACACACACGTTTAGATAAACTCTTTTATTTAGCTAAATGATCTATAAATTATCTTTTATTTCTGAGGATGTTAGAATTGTACCAAATACATGTTTCATAATTTGTGGGGGAAAGAAATAGCACCAGCACCCCCTGCTGTTTAAAGGCACACAGGTTGGTTTTCTTACAAGACTCCCCCAACAGGTCTGGAGGAAAATATCATAAAGACACACTGCTGATGAAGATTTAGATATAATTCCATATACTGAACATTTACCCACTATAATGTTCAGGCTGTTACACGGTACTATAAGGCGAATGTTAATAAAGGTTTATGCTAGATTTATATTGTTGTTGTTTATTAAAAATAAATATTCAGTTCCAAAATGATATCATTTGTTCCCAATATTTGATGTAAACACTTTCATATATTATAAGAACATAAACGCTGCACTAATGATGCGCATTAACACACACCAACAAGCACTGACCTGTTGAGATGATCCGACACACCTCCATGACATCCTTCATGTTCTTCTTCCTCTCCTTCCTCTTCATCAGTCACGCTGACGCTTTCTTCTTTTAATCTCGGAGTTTGGTGATGGATTCTGTTCCTGCCACACGTAGCCCAGCTGGACATGCGCTGCAGGGCGGCGAAGTCTTTCGCTCCGAGACCTTTTTCCCTAAAGAAATCCTTTCCTACGTAATGCCTCCACTCACAGCGATGATGACAGCAGAGGGCGATAGTGAGCCCCGACACGGCTACGTCTCTCCTGGCTGCTTCAGTCTCTGCCTCTTGTTCTCCTTCTTGCAGCTTGAGACGTTTGGTTGGCGGCTCTGACTCTGTATCGGTCACGCCGCGCTCAAATAAACACCGAAGAGCCAAGTCTGCGTGGAACGTAGCAACAAAAACAAAAAGAATTTACAAAATAATATAGAGACAGGAGCAGCCGAAAGTTTGGACACACCTTTTAATGGTTTTTCTAAAAAACATTTGTACTGAAGACATCCAAACGATGAAAGAACACGTGGAATTATAAAGTAAACAAAAAACGTAAAGCAGAATAGGTTAGGTGATTGTGGAGGTTGGGTCATGTGACCCAGCGTGTCATAACTCTTGGTCAGATGGTCCTTACATCTCTCTCTCTCTCTCTCTCTCTATTCGTTTATCGTCCGTTTTCCCAGTTCCTGGGGTCGGACGTTAATGTTTTGGAGCAGAGTTTTCCGTTCGGATGCCCTTCCTGACGACAACCACCGGTCAGTGGTGGGATCTTGTAAGACTACTGGACAATTTCACATTTCCAATCAACCTAGTGCATGTTTTTGGACTGCGGAAAGAAACCGGAGTACCCGGAGGAAACCCACGCTGACATGGGGAGAGCATGCACGGGAAGAACTCCGCATAGAAAGTCCCCAGCCCGACCCGGGGGATCGAACCCGGGACTTCTTGCTCTGAGGCGACAGTGCTGTAACCACTCAGCCACCGTGCCGCCAAATATTATCTAAATAAAAAATAAATAAATAAAAAGCGTGAACGTCTGCGTATTTATTTTCAAATATAATTCTGATTCTTTGTCATTGGAAACATTTTTATTATATATTATTGTGGAGAAGTTGCTAATCAGCACACACACACACACACAAGTTATATTTCCTCAGCATCTTGATCTTGTTGTACAAACATAACAACACTCTAAACACTTTAAACACTTTAAATCCTCATTAAGTAAAACCACACCGCCCATAATCATGAGAAGAACTTTATAATATCGTTTGTACACTTTGTAAACGATGAACGTGTGCCGTGTGGATAACTAGAACAGTGTCACCGGCATGTGCTCGTTGTTTATGCAGCGTTTCCCCGAACATGCCAAACTCGACTACACGATAATGAGTTCACACTAGCATCACATACCTGATACTTGGCGAGAAGTTTGCTTCTCCAGTGAGAGTGTGGAATGTCATGGATTGATAGTCTTAGGTTGTGGTAACTGTCCTTAAACAGAAGGAACTTCGGCTCCTCCAGTAAAACCCCGCCGAGGCTTCGCTCCAACTCTAATACTTCCTGCAGGTCAGAGGTTAAAACAAAGTCGACGTTCAGGAACGAATGAAAGAATGGAAACCATACACGAATAAGTTTGTTGTTATGTGAATAAAACCTTTAGGGCGTATGGCGTGTCCTGGATGCAGTAGACCCTCAGGCTATAGTCCAGAGACAGGCAGGGTGCCCGCGGGGCGAACAGGGCGAGCTGCAGCCTCTTACAGGCGGGTTGCGGAGGGACTGACTGACCCACCAGTCCGTATGTGCCCAAGTGTTCCATCAGGACGTGGCAGTTCTGCTCTTCGAGCTGAAGGTAACACGGTGTCGTCAGACTCTCCTCTCCTACCGTCAGCGCCTCCTAGGGGCACAGAGTGAACGTTTATAACGCTCCGCAGCAGTAAAGTCGGTTCACCGTCAGCACGGTGATGCTCACCTCCCACACGCCGTGGTTGCTCTGTGTTTTGAGAGTGAGGCTCCAGTCCGGGGGTTCGAGCTGGGCACAGTGGGGCAGGGTGAGGACGACTGGACGACTCAGCAGCATCCCGGAAGGCCCGCAGCTCACCACGGGGCTGAGAACCGTCGGACCCCCCTCGGACGGCAACCTGACACAGGACAGACATCAACAATGAGCGTCAACAACATATAAACAGAGACGAGCCACATAAAAGTGTCAATAAAAATCTTCTGTCAAGCATGTGACCCAGATAAAACAACAAACAATGTTTTAACATCACAATCATGAACAAGAATCACACTCTAGCTGTGCCACACTGTGTGTTTATTGAATATCGTTTTGGGTGGCATAATGGCTAATTAGGTGTCACCTCACAGCAAGAAGAACATCAGAGCTCGATCCTTAATGTGGGTTTCCTCCAGGAGTGCTGGTTTCCTCCCACAGTCTAAGAAACATGCTGTCAGGATAAATGTCCTTGGGGGAAATATGTGCGTGTGTGTGCGTGCGTGTACGTATGGCCTGCAATGTACTAGTACCCCAGCTTGAGTGTTTCTGTAATACTCTGCTTCGGAATAGCCTCCAACCCTCCTAAAGACTGTGGGAGGAAACCAGAGTACCCGGTGGAAACCCATGCAGACACAGGGAGATTTTGCAAACTGCCCAGGATCGCCCGGGAAACAAACCCGGGACTTCTTGCTGTGAGGCGACTGTGAGGTGACTGTGAGGCGCGACCTTGCCGCCCCCATATTCAATTAAAACATGTATCCAAACTGGGAGAAAAATGAGATACAGTTAAAAAAGAATGAAGCCGCATTTAGATGGCAGATGATAGCAAGAGAAATGAAATCGTTCTGATAATCTGTAAACAGGGACGAGCTGAAAGCTTGATCGCAGACAGGGGGCGACCATGCTCCAGTAAAGCTTGTCGTAACAAAAGCATTAATGAGACCTAAACAAACAAAACAGAAACGAGTGAATCAGCAGAAAAAGTCTGAGGCACTCGCAGGAAGTGTTTTCATTTCACATTAATCTCTTCTGCTGCTCGCGGGGGTTTGAAGTGCTGTCACTTAGGCGCCGGTGTGGTTTTTTTTGGCGGTTAAAGACAGCTCAGCTTTAGTGATGTACGCCGTCGGCGCACGGCGGATAACACAGACAGGCTGAGAACTGACTACACACACTGTACTTAAAACTTACGTGGTCTTTTCCCATTTCTTGATGATGAGGTACATTTCGTAGAACTTGCCCTGAGGGATTGTTCCCGGCGGCACTAACAGACTCACACCTAAAACACAGAGAGAATTACTGACCTGTTTACTTGTTTTTATTTATGTATTTATTCTTTCGACAGGTTTCGTTAGGTGGCTGGTTTGTGCATCTTATTGGCTCGATAGCTATTATATAGAGCATCCGATTAACCTGACGGCATGCGGTCACCCACAACACAACACACTTGACCCGCTTTCTTAT
The DNA here is from genome assembly GCA_028566735.1 of Ammoglanis amapaensis. Taxonomy (NCBI): domain Eukaryota; kingdom Metazoa; phylum Chordata; class Actinopteri; order Siluriformes; family Trichomycteridae; genus Ammoglanis; species Ammoglanis amapaensis. The sequence goes on from JAOUQU010251228.1 coordinate 12,265, forward strand.
GCCATCCATCCATCCATCAATGAATACATCCGTCCGTCCGTCCATCCATCCATCAATCCGTCCGTCAATCAATCCATACATCCATCAATCTATCCATCCATCAATCAATCAATCCATTCATCGATCTGTTTTATTTTAATTTCATTTAGGGTCACAGTGGAACACACACTAAACTAGTACACTAAACATCTGAACAGGTTGACAGTACACACACACACACACACACACACACACACACACACACAGGACGATTTAAGTATCTCCAATTAACCTGGTTTCATGTACTTCAACTGTAGGAGGAAACCAGATCACCCAGAGGAAACCCACACAGACACAGGGAGAACATGCAAACTTTACACAGAAACCCGAGACTTCTTGCTGTGAGAACGTGACAGACACGAGAGACGGAAAACAAAATATGATGGTCGTAAAAAGAACTACAAAATGACACACGACATCACTGGTCATTGTAACTTTGTATTATTACAATCGAATTTAAATACAAATCTTGTATAAATGTATAATAATAATATAATAATAATAGTATATAGTATAATAATACTAATAATATCTTAAATCCACTAAATGTAAGATCCTACAGCAGGAGAAAGACCCTACTGTCAGCAATCTGGACTTACCCGTGTTAGGAATGGTAAGACGCCCTCCGAGGCTGCCCAGTGTGGCACTGGCGCTGTGACCTGGGTCGGCGGGCAGGGTGTGAGTATGGTGATCTCGTAGCCCGACCCCCACTGACTTTAAACTCATGATGTCTTCATCAACAGATGCCAGACCAGCGGGCAGCTCGAGTGAGGACATGGTGGACGAGTCGTAGACTTTAATCTTCAGGCTGGGTATGGTGTCCAGCAGGGGCGAGTTGGTCATGGGGATCTTGTGCTGTGAGTCCAGTGTGCACTGCTGCAAGGAGGAGAAAACCGGTCCTCGGTACGTCCCGGCGCTGGCCGTCAGGTCGGGCGGAACTGAGGTGTGCAGCACATGAAGGTTATCTAAAAAAATAAAATAAATCATAAGAAAGTTTTCAGATAAAGTCAATGGACGAGTGTTTTTTTTTTAAAAATTGTGACAGCATGAAGGGTGAAAACGATGTGATACAGTCGAGAAGTAGAGCTGATTATAAACCTAATAATAAATAAGATCTTCTGAATTGTCATTATATTACCTACCTACCTACCTACCTACCTACCTACCTACCTACCTACCTACCTACCTACCTACCTACCTACCTACCTACC
>JAOUQU010251335.1:0-10967 GCA_028566735.1 Ammoglanis amapaensis
GGGGCTGACAGCGGGCGCATTACAGACCACCTGCTGTGTAAAAATTGGACCCATGATGCAAAGCATTCTAGTTTTCGCTAATGAGAGACGGCCAGAAAAACAGCTACTCGAAAGTCAACGGACACAAGAGGCGAAGATAATATGAAGGTAGAAGATTAAAGAGAGATACAAGATGGGGGCCAGTCGTAGCTTAATGGTTATGGTAGAAGACGATTCAAACCTTACCATGGCTGCTGTTGGGCCCTTGAGCAAAGCCTTTAACCCTAATACCTTGGACCCTTAGACGGTAACTAAGTCTCTTTGGATAAACTTGAGGAAGCAAGACAACGCAGTTGCCTCAACGTCGTTTACCATTCTTAGTTCTGCATCGAGCTCATTTGCAGCACAAAGCAATTCACCGGTACAGCACTAGAGGGCGTCAGTTTTCTGAGGGTTTCGTCACGTTTGTGTTCGCCCATCAAGAAGCTGACGAGCGACGAAGGCCGTCGTTATAGGTAATATAATACCTGCATGGATATCGAACAACTAATGATTTTAAATCTTTAATCGTAAACATCAAGGCACCGACATATGCATGGAACGACTACTTTAACTACAAGCGTGTTTTAACACACACCACAAGAGGGAGCACTATAGGGATCAGAACAACGGCGTTCAGTTCATCAGCTTCCATGCAGAAACATCTGGTCGTTTCGGGCTACGTCTCTCAACAGGGGCTTTCAATCGTTCTAGACTCTTACAATACATGCACTTACAATACATTTAAATGCTCTCTGCTGCCACTATTTGGTTCAGGAAAGGATCGCACTCGTTTGCACCACAGGATGGCAACCACGATGAATAAATAAATCGTAAAAACAAATCAATAAACAAACAAAGAAGTGGTTAATTGGTGGTGAAGTGTTTTGTGCTGAGTCACGGCCTATAGAGGAGATCTTTGATCAGCACCAGTACAACGTTCATGACAAACGCACAACGCCTCTGAGAGCAAAGCATTGTGTGTGTGTGTGTGTGTGTGTGTGTGTGTGTGAAAGACTTAAATCATCTCGGGGCTTTTGTACAGCACAGATTCATGTTTCCTTTGAATATGAGCTCATTATATAAATCTACTTTCTCATTTGAGTAATGGAAAGAATACAAGAAAAACATCACGCCGCTGATATCAGATCTGAGCCAGTCTAAACATTTCTCATTCGTACCCACGCTTAAGGTCTGACTTAAAATGTGCATTGATTTCAAGCTCATACACAGCCCCCCCTCCTCCCCCCCAACTAAAACTATCTTAATTCTTCATGTTCTGCCTCAGAAAACATATCAGATCAGAGAGCGAGAACTTTTTGACCATTTGCTTTGGCTTAATGTTATATCAGCTGCTTCCACTAGGGGTCGCTAAATCAGATCCATCTTCGCCGTGACCTTAACAACGGCCTCCGTCACATACAAACCTCTCCTCCCAGAATTCTCATCCACTCTCGGCACAGACTCGAACCCATCGAAGTCTGTGCTGAAGCCCTGAAACTCCTCTCTAATCCTCTAATCCATCCTCATCACTCCCAACCAGAAGCTTCATCCCTGCCTCCTCCAGCTCCCACGACCTTCAGGCTGGAAGATGACAGTGATACCCACAATGCAACAGTGACACTCAGCAAATTTACATACATGTAAGACTCTCATGAATGTGAGAGCATTTTATAGCTGTGAGAATAATTACATAAGAAATATTATGAAGTAAATAAAACATCCTTAATTACATAAGAAATATTATGAAGTAAATAAAACATCCTTAATAATATTGTTAAGGTATTTTTGTGATAGCATTTTTTTAAATTTGAGAGTATTTTATATATGAGAATTTTAATAAATGTAAGAGTATTTTATATATCCGAGAGTCTTTTATATGTGGAACTATTATTTATAAAAATGTAATCGTGAGTTTTCTTTCATGTGGGTGAGAGTATTTTTATGAATGTGAGTATTTTATGCTTATATTTTGTGAGTGGGAAGTGAGAAAATTTTGAACAATGTGTGAGTATTTTATACATGAAAGTATTTCATAAATATGAGAGTATTTTTTTAATAATGATAAATGTAGAAGCTTGAGATTTTTTGAGAAGAGTGAGAGCAGTTTGCTGAATCTGAGAGTATTTTATACATGAAAATGTATTTTATAAATACATGTTTTTATAAAGGTGTTAGTATTTTGTACGGGATTATATTTGTTGTAAATGCGAGAGGTTATGAATGTGAGAGGGTTTTATTATGTGTGAGTGTTTTTATGAATGTGTATATTTTTTGTGTATTTTGTACGTAAGCATATTTGTTATAATTGGTAAATGTGAGAGGGTTTAAATATGTGTTAAAAATGTATTTTATATGTAAGAATTTGTTATAAATGCTAAATGTGAGTGCTCTTTTAAATAAATGTCTTTTATATTTTTTTATGAATGCGAGAGTGTTTAAACGTGTGAAAGTGTTTCATAAATGTGAGAGTATTACATGAGAAATTAGTCTTAGATTAAAAATAGTAATTGTGAGAATATTTGTTATGAATGTGAGATATATATGCGAGAGTGTTTTGAACATGTGATAGTGTTTTACAAATATGAGAGTATTACATGAAAATTAGAAATGATATTTGTGAGAGTATTTTTATGAATGTGAGTGTATTTAGAAATGTGCGACTTTTTTGTACGCACGAATACTTGTTAGAAATGGTGATTGTGAGAGTATTTTCATGAATGTGAGAGTATTTTCATGAATGTGAGTTTTATACATACAAATATTTGTTAGAAATGGTGATTGTGAGAGTGTTTTTATGAATGTGAGTGTTTTATGAATGTGAGAGTATTTATGCATGTGAGTGTATTTTTATGAATATGGGAGTTTTTGTATAAATGTGAGTGTTTTATACCTGTGAGAGTTTTTGTATAAACGTGAGAGTTTTTGTATAAATGTGAGTGTTTTTGTATAAATGTGAGAGTGTTTGTATAAATGTGAGAGTACTTCTTGAGCTGTGTTACGGATGTAAGAACACTTTATACGACAGAAGTTAAATGTAAAACGACAGTATTCATGGCAGCACCGGATTCACTGGAGAGTTCAGATGAAGGTCTCGACTCTCAGTAACATGAAGAGAAAAGTTAAGTCTTTCTCTCTCTGCAGCGTTTTGTCTGTCAGCACTGAAATCACTGCACAGTCATTTCTCTTCCCTCCTCATTCCAGAATAATAATGATCTAATCCCACATCCTGCAGACCAGATCCATCCATAAAACTATTAAAACCAACACACAGCATCCAGTCAGACTTCTGACCGTCCAGCCAACGAACCGCATCTGATGAATAAATCTGCATCTACGTTTACGGTGTTTAGTGGCTTACAATTACATTGATGTCAGTAACTGAGGGTTTCAGGAAGCTTGTTTTTAAGGCAGTGATGGCTTAGTAGTTAAGGAACCCAGAGTAAGGGTCTGTTTCCAAGGATATCTGTACAGAATACGATCACTGAGGGTGTGTGATCACCCCCAGCATTGCGTCCAGATTTAATGCTTATAGTTAGCCATTTTAGCGCTGGACTAGTGACTAGTTCGTGTTGGTTAAGGAACCGGGCTAGAGACCAGAAGGTCTATGGTTACAATAACATTTTTAACTTTTTACCAGATTTATCCAATTATGAATGAACATGATTTTTTTAAGAAACCGAGGGTTAAGGGGCTTGATCAAGGACCCAACAGTGCCAACGTGACCGTAGTTAGGCTGGAACCAGCAACCTGGAACCAGCAACCTTCGGAGTACTAGTCTACCTTAACCACTGAGTCATGACTGGTTTAAGGTCCACTACCACCAAGTCACTATCGTTGGGGTCCAAGAGCAAAGTTATTGTTCCTGCAAGTCACTTTGGATAAAGGCGTCTGCTATATACCGTAAATGTGGGGGGCCCAACAGTCGCGTCTGACCGTCTGATCTGTAGCCCCAATACCTTAAACCCTAACGTATTCTGTATTGGTGCATGTAAACCCCAAAGAAAAGCTAAATAAACACTGAGCAGTTTACCAATCCTAACATTTACCACTTCATGTTTTGTTTTGGTTTTTGATCTTTGCAGGTTTGGAGTGGCATGCATTTTCTTTACATCTCCGAAACACGCCCAAGTAACTTCAGTGCCTCCACCATCAACATACCACCCAGCACATACACACAGTTCCATGCAAGCCAATCCCTAACCTGGCAGGTTGGGTTAAGTGGTCGTTACATTAGTATCCCAAATAAATCAACACAGTGATCAGTTTTGGATGTTCTCCTCTCGTCTAAGAGTAAAATGCAATTTTACCATATTACATTTAGTTTTAGGATTCAATGGAATGAAACATGAGACCGGGTCTCTGGTCAGAAGAATAAAAATCATACTTGTTTTGAGCAGATCGGTGTTCAGCGAGCATGAAGAATCAGATTGCCTTTGACCATTGAAACGTGGCAGCAGATTTAAAACGATCGTCTGCCGAATTCAGGAAAAGAAAAAAAAGGTTTCCCGTTATAATAAGAAATCATCACGTTCTGCTTTCTTCAATCATGCATGATATGAGGGGGTGGATCTGCGAATCGGAGCACAAAGGACACATAATAAAAGCACGTGTGCTGAGAGTACAGAGGATGTGAGCATGGATACGGATACGGAGGACATAAGCGCTGAGCATATGTGGAACAAGGACACGGGTAATAATAATAGCACGTGCACTGCGGATACGTTTCCAAGGATATAGGTACAGAACACGAGTACTGAGGGTCGTGCGATCGCCTCCCAGCATTGCGTCCAGTGTTAACGTCTCTAGTTCATTTTAGCGCTGGACTAGTCTTACAACAGGTACTATGCAAATCTTATAAATCAAGATTTGGCACCAGCACTACAATGTACTGGTTTCTGCATCCTAGTGGGAGGTACCCACAGGATAATTCAGTGCCGGGTTCGAAGCTGCTCTCCAGTGCTTCCCATTAGGAGTCCTCAGCACCTGACGGAGCCAATTTTCCAGTGTAGTTTTGCCACGTCCCTGGTGCACGTTTCGATTTGGTTTGATTTCATTTTCGTCCTTTCATTCTCTGCATTCTCCACTCCAGTCTGTTTTCATCTCCCTTAAAAAAAAAAAAAAGACGGACCCGCCATCCTCTCACATTAATGTAAAAAAAAGTCGCTTTTATATTTTAGGCGTGTCTGCAGGAATCTGAAATCCTCTGATAATTAAGTGATTCGTGGATTTCATCCTAATCGAATCATTTGGATGCCACATCATACCTGAACCCCAACGCTCTCTGTTTTGGATTATTTTTGCTGTTTCAGGGTCGAACATGCTACTCGAACCTATTTACACATCGTATCCACAGCTATGTAGGTTATAGACTCCCACCGCCCACCTCACATCCGTTATGATTTTCTGATGATGAGTTTATATCTGGCTCGTCTCCACCTCGATGAAAGCTCCTCAGGACCTGCTGCTTAACCCAACACGCAGCTGCTCTTTTGGCTTGTCTTTCATCATCAGTCCATGTTGAGGGTTATTTTGGCCGTAAGTTTGGGAATAGGGGAACGTGTGGAGGATGAGGATGAGGGTCGGGGGGTCTTGGATGGCCCAACGAAGGCCGACTTCAGTGCTCTTGGTCTGCAACAAGCTTTTTGATCAGGACTTTAATTACTCACTGGCATCTTTTCTATCAAATTCCTTTTTGTCTATCTTCTCCTTCCAAAAAAAAAAACTGTGCTGAATTATTATTGCTAGAACGTGATGAGTTTGCTACGACCTCCGTCTGCAGCAATGCATTTTAATACGATCTTCATTTTGATAGCTTCAAAATGTGGTACCGGGTACAGCTCGGATGCCAAGCTGGCGTTCAACTGGCCAGGAGCCGGTCCGGTGTCACGTAGAGCTTGTTCTGATGGCACAGTCATATTTGCTTTTTTTTTCCTCAAGGGAAGTCTGTCCAACAGATGGTTCACGGTTTTTTTCATTTTCCTTTTCATCCCGGTGTTGTGGAGCTCCTGGACCGAGAGCTTCCTTCGGGCTTTTCACGTTCTTTACCATGAAAACAATTCAGCGCGGCCTGGACCTTGCGGGTGCCGAGCCGAACTGCACCGTAATGAATGAGGTGTGAATAAATGAAGCAATTTCCCTTTCCATAAAGTCAGTTCCATTCAAGTTAATAAGCAAAAGGAGAAAATAGAGCTGGTAATGGGTAACGCTTGTGCTGGCACCTGGCTGGGTTGCCTTTCCGCGTGCCCTCATATTACTCCTACACTTACAGGATCGTGACAACATTGAAAACTTTAGTACGCCACGGCTCCTTAATAACTTTAATTAAAGTTTTATTTTTCTCTGGTAGCCAATAAGAAGAAAATGAGGCTACAGCTTCGCACCCACTCGTACCTGCGGGTGTAAACCAGTGAGTTTACTAATTGCAAAGTACTTGCGAGCGGATGGACGACACAGTATTTAAGAGGGCTGAAGAGCACCGTGGCTTCATTGCAAGAAGTTCCCGGGTCTGGATCCGTCAGGGGTCTTTAGTCAATACGCTCCCACAATCCATCAACATGCATCCATTAGAGATACATAATTGTCCTTTATGTACTTTGCACTGGTTTATGCATTCCATACGCTATGTAGTAAAAGTGAACACACACTAGGGAGGGGGGGGCAGCACCGAGCACACATGGCCGTGTCGCTGAAGTATCCCTAGTCGCGGTGCCCTTAGAGCTCAAGGCCGCTTCATTCGTGAATCAAACCGGCAACTTTCCAAAAATACAAGCCCCCGGTTCTCTAACCGTCAGGTCACGGCTGCCTTAAAATAAACAAATAAATAAATAACGGTCGTGTCAGGAAAGGGTCCGGGGTGAGAGCTATACCAAATCAATAATGCAAGTCACGAGCCACATTAGGGCACCCTTGACACGCGCAGTCGCTGCAAGTATTAATTTGAACTATTCTTGCTTTGAAACAAGATTTTAGCCATTTAGCAGTTTGTGCTAAGCAGTTATAACCCTTTTCTTTGTATGTCATCATACACATACAGGTACATGCAGTTCAACGATCCCCCCCCCTTCCATCCCTCGCTCCTCATATACCAGCTTGTTCTGCGGTCGAAGGTCAGAGCGCCCCTGGACCCAACAGTGGCTGCAGGGCAGACCTTGAATATCGAACTTTCAACCTTTCGATTTACAGCCCACTAGGCGACTACTACCCACGAGGTGAGCACTCTCAGGTATCATCGAGCTAAGATATTTATAGCCTTTCTTGGACGCTCTGTGCATCCGTGAAACCAATGATGCATTAACAGTCCGGACGGCCCGTTTCCTTTTTTGAATCATCAGATGGGTCCGTTGTGTTTCAGACCCCGATGAGATGAAAACCCAGAAAGCAACGGGGCCAGTTCTATAGCCATCGTATTGTCTAGTATAGCTACAATATTTCCAATTAATGCAATGCTTAATTTAAACTATGATTTTGAGGTGATGGACTGTGTGATATTGAGCAGTCCGAACGGTCACTACACTTGTGATCATTACTAATAATGAAGAGGATTGTTGTGTAATGAACATCTCGCATTTTTACTACACGGATCCGCGTTTACACTTTCAGACTCAAATGTGAGCTGCATAAATAGACGAAATAAATGCACGAGAATAAAAACAAACAAACTTCACGTTAAATAAATTTTACTCAAAATAAAAAATAAATCTCACTGAAAATATTTATCGTTTTAAACCGAGAACGTAATGGCTGCATTTCCACGGAAAGCTGAACTATAGAGTTACATCAATGACATCGGGCCCCCAAATCTCATCTGTGTTTCTGTAATTAAAGCACACACATACACACACACACACACACACACACACACACACACACACGGAGTAACACTTCACATCTTATTGACATTTTCAGCATTTAGAAGACGCCTTTATCCGAAGCGACTTCCAAGTGACAAGCGATGAGCAATCGAATAGTCTTGCTCAGGAGCCCAACAGTGACTCTGTTCCCTAACCACTACTAAGCCACCACTACCCCACACATTAGATTGAGTAACATCAGGCCAATCACCACTAAATGACGCTCCTGACTTTCATCTGATCTGGTTTAATGAGCATCGTAGAACTTTCCTCGTCTGATCCTCGTCTCGATTTCACTTCTTCTGCAGTTATTCTATTAGATGCTGTGAATGTTTCCGCACGCGGCACACCGATGGGAGTTCACCGATGAAGTCTGAACGTCCCTGCAGGATAATTACGGCATCCGTCTCTCTGCTCGCTTTATTCTGAGGCTGCTGCTGTAGGTTACTCTTTCTTTCGGGGCTTTGCTCTAGAAACTCGCCCCTGTGATCGCGGCGTCATCTGATTCCTCCAGGAACAAGAAGTTTCCACACAAATCAGAGATGTCATATTGTTGTTATACATAATAGTGCCTGAAGAGGGACCTGTCTACCATTGCCCATGCCGATTAACAGTCATACAGTTATGACAGCATAAACCAGATGTCTGGACATGCATTCATTACATTTTTAGGTGACCACTGGAGATGCACGTCGATTCGTAAACCTGTCGCTGATTGGGGGTTTACACGAAACATCTTCTGTAGTAAATAAATAATAAAGTACAGAACCCTAAACGTTTTCTTTTGTGTATTTATTTTCCTTCCTGAACGTCGCCGGAGCTGCTGAATTATGAAATCGTGTACACGTCATCATGACAATAAGGCCGCATGTGAGCTAACAAGCTGCTGCGCATCAGTTACTATATACATACACCGGTTAAGTGACACGGGCTTGAACGGTCGCATGGCTCAGCAGTTTATCAGTTCAACTAGCTAACACGGTACAAGAACAATTCTAAAACTGACACTCCAGTTACACACAACTCCGGGACGAGTGTTTTTACACCTCCCTGCGTTCTCACACACTCGGCTTCCACAGTTTTGGAAAATCTAAAATCTAATAATGTCGATTCTGTCCGTCGTAGCTTTTAGCTCACAGTTCGTATTTCTATTATGATGCATCCTAAGCGATCCCGTGATCCAGAAGATCCATGATCTTCCCATTAAACGATCACATTATGGTGGTGGGCAGCACAGTCACATGGCGGTTAAAGAACTGGATTTCGGTATAGGAAGGACTGCTCCCAGGTCCTGGTTTCGATCCACAGGTAGGGTATAGGTTTAGGTATCTAAGTTCTAGAGTCTGGCCAGGATAAATCGGAAGGGTTGTGTCCGGAAAGGCATTTCAGTATGAAATTAGAGGCGAATTGTCTATTGTCGGACTCAAAACGGTTCTTGTTTGTGGCCGTGTGTACGATACAGAAACTGAGTCTGATCTAACAGTCATGCCGGAACAGGAACGTTCCCTAAACATTCCCTAAACGTTCCAGAAACCAGATCCTGCCCCGTTGCATGCCAGTCTACGTTAAGCCAGTGTAACTGGCTGTGCTCGTCTGTCAGCGACGGGTGTGACTGAACACAAACCCAATAATTAGTTCTATTACATAATCATTATCAGAACTAATCTGATAGACGTCGGTGCTTTAAAGATTTTACAATATTTGTAATCAAATCTTAATGATGTTTAGACGTTAAAAAGCCGCCGCAGCCTCTAATTACTGCAGGTCCTGGATGAATGGACAGTTACGACTCAGCTTTGTATTTTTCTCCCGCATCGAGACAGCTAATTAGTCCAGACAACACTATTTATTTTCTCACTAAATCTGCTCGACCTTTTTTTTTTATTCCGTTTGTTTGTTTGTTTGTTTTTATTCTTCCTCTGCTCCGCGACGTATCGAGTTCTGAGACAGACGAGTAATTAAAATCCGCACAACCTCCGAATATAAAGGCAGACGATCGAAACGCGTCTAATAGGTTTCATATTTCCATTATCCATCCATTATCTCGTCTATAGAGGGTGGGCGAATACACTGAGCACCTGAACAGGTTGCCAGTCCGTTACAGGATACAGAGACCAACACACACACACACACAAATAAAACCATATCAGTATCTCCAAATTAGCCGACTGCATGTTTGCATGTCTTTGGACTGTTCTACCCAGTACTCACAGGGAACTCACGCAGACACGAGAGAACATACAAACTCCCCACAGTATGTATAAGCCCTGTATTGCTCTACCTGGGAATGTTAAGGTACTGGGTTAGATATTTTAATGGTCGCAGGTTCAAGGCCCAGTGCTACCTAATTGTTGCTACTGTTTAAGGCTCTAAACCCAATGGATCGAAAATGGTGTTACGTTGTAATTGTAAGTTATGTAAATGACTTCGGGTTTACTGCTACAGTCCAAAAACATGCAGTCATGTTAATTAGAGACACTGAATGATGAAGGAGCGAATTGCAGTGCTGGTCCCAAGCCCATATAAATAAGGATGGTCTGAAGAAAGAAGGCCTTTCAGTCACGTGTGACGATTAATGAATTAACATTAATGTTTATTAATTTATTCATCAGGTAAATAATAACAAATAACGATCATCATTCTTTCATTCACTGACCGTGTTACAGTTGTTTTATCCTGGTCCATGTCACTTGATCCAGGGACAGGATGCGCCCCGAATGGGGCGATAAATATGCAGTTCATATACAACCTCGGCCAGCGTTCGGATGGCAGCGCCGTCGTTCAGATGAATAGAATTTCATTTCCTCGGTTTTAAATGAAATAAAAATGCGAGGCTGATAAACCGACTCGGGCTTTTATGAGCCGCGTCTTGGCGTGTCAACATCATAAAGCAATATTGTTGGGTGACGGAGCGTTTGGGGTGGGGTGGTGGTGTGAGGGTTGGGGTGCTGGGGTGGGAGAGAAATCCGATTCATTGCTCGGCTTGTTTAATTGCCAAACTAGAGGTTTGGAAATCCAGTGAACTCGCCGGCGGAGGTGAGACTGAATTATGCCCGTTTTAATGAGAGCGGGGGGGGGGGGGGCATCAGGGGGGGG